>JASDQU010380676.1:0-10267 GCA_032191745.1 Picea mariana | reverse complement strand
TTAAGGCTTCTTTTCGAAGAAGACTTCTTCTAAAGTCAAACTGAACACGTACTGCTATACTTTATCATCTTCAATGGATCATAAGATTAGCTCCCTCCTAATCCTTGCTTCATGTATGAATGCATGCTCTTCTTTTGGTAATATACAGTCGGCTCCCTCCATCTAGGAGAGTCCACGCTTTCATCTGCATCTTTATTGCCTTCTACAACGTGTTACAAATCCTTTTCCAATTTCCTCTTAATTGTTGACTTCTTTCTGTCTTTACTTCTTCTAGGTTTCTTTCTGATTTCGGCTTATCTTGCAACTTGTTTTATAGTCATAGTGATAGCAGTCCTTATCTTGTAGTTCTTCCATAAGTATAGTTTCTCTTTGAACATATTATCTTCTAAGAAATAGATATGCAAGATATGTACCGAAAGCATGGTATGTACAAGAACTATGAAGAGTATTGTTACCTTGTCTTAGAAGAAGAAGTATGTTTTGTCCTGCTTGGCTTTCTTTGAGGGTTCCCTTTCTTTGGCAACTGATGCTTCATGTGTTTCCTTCCTTTTCTTTAACTCGAGACAATGATTCTTGTAGTGATCATACTTTAGACAATTGAAGCATTGTATCCTTGACATATCTTTCTCTTGATTTGTTTTATTCCTGGAGCCAAACTTCTTTTGTTCCTGAAATCCTTGAACCTTGTTGTGAAGGCTTGATCATCGTACTTCTTTTGGGGTTTCTCTTTTGCACTGATCCTTTATTCTTCTTGAGCACAGCAAGTCCAAAGTTCTTCAAATGTAGGATACTCCTTCCTTGTGTTCATGCTTGCAGCAAATGCATCCCACGTCTTGGGAAGACCATTGAGTACTATATTTACCAATTCCTTCTCTGAAATGATCTCTTCAATAGCTTGTAGTTGATCTCTTAACTGATAGATTCTCACAAAGTATGATGTTATGCTGTCATCATCATTCATCTTCATGTCGCGGAGCTCATTCTTCAGATTCATTACTTGTCCAATGTTTCTGACTGAGAAGAGGTTTGTTAGGGCATCGTACATCTTCTTCAATGAGTCAAGATGGGAGATGTAGGGTATCAAGTGGTCTTTTATAGAGTCCACTATCATACTCATGGCATTGATGTCACTGTCTTTGAACTTCTCCATAACTGCAACGTTCTACAGTTCCTTCTCTTTTCCTTCTTCAAACTCTGGTTCCACGATCTTTCCTTTCACGATATCCAGCACTTTATTCTTGGCAAGGATGAGGTCAATCCTTGTCTTCCATGCTCTAAAGTTAGAAACTCCATCTAACTTGTTTTCTGACTTCAAAGAGTAAGTCATGGCAGCTTTGACTTGGTCAACCCTAGATTTGACCAAAAACTCAAACTTCACGTCTTGGCTTGCTGAGAGTACCAGGAGATGCGCTAGGCTAGGGCACACTGGTCTATCAAAAAATTAGGTCAATCCCTTCACTTAAGGTGCCTCAACGAGAGGGTTAGGGTTTCTGCAACTGCACCTGCTAGTAACCCTAGTGGCAGTGCTTTGGTGACTGCTCCTGCTAGAAACCCTAGCGATAGTTCTTCAACGAGCTTAATATCCTTATGGCTATGCTTCCTTCCAGTGGTTAGACTGAATGAAGGATTTGTGGGCCCATAACCTATTAGAATATGATGGATGTGCTCGTTTTACCATAGACAATATCACTATTGTCACCCAAACATAGGCTGAAACCACCCTCCGAGCACCTTAACCTTGACAGAGAATCATTCTGGAAGCAAACCCTAGGCTAGATAGCCAAACAAAGGGTGGCGCATCTTCCTCCAAGGATAGCGCACCAAACAAGAGCTGATCAGATAGTCCAAACCATAACCAAGAGATAGTCCAAGCCAAAACGTAATCTGCTAGCTGCAACGGCAGCTCTCCTCCAAACTTGCGCACAAAACTGGCTAACTGTAGTGCGCACAAGTGAGCTCTGCAGTTCTGAGAATGCCTACCAGAATTAAGACTAGCCTCCTATATTTATACTAATTCTGGCTAACTGCCTAGGCCGACTTCTCATTCTGGGTACCTATATAATATTTCTTCTGGTCGACTTCTTCTCTTGGAGGCTAATAACCTAATATAAATTATCTCCTTGAGCCGATTTGCCTTCTAGGGTTATTAGCTAACTCATTAGGGTTTCTTCTTGCTTCCCAGAATATTCTATTCTCGTCAAGTTTACACGTGGAGGTAAATACCTCCCGCAACTACCATAATATCAACATCCAATGAGTCTGAGAACTTCGAGCCAGAACGTGTGGCTCATACTGAGGACCCTACTTCCAGGAGTGGTGATGGGTTTGATGATTGATCATGTTGATCAATGATATGTAGTAGGTCAGTAGCTTGGAGCATCATGCATGTTGTTTTTTGGACTCTAGAGGCCATGCCTCATTGATTATGTATTTTGTTTCAAATAAGTATTGCACTTAGTTCCATTTTGATATATTTACCCTTAATGATATATGCATGAGCAGACTTTGCATATTTTGTCTCTAAGGGTTTGGAATCATGGTTTGGAATCTTTAAAATATTTTTTTCATTAAAATCTTAGTATTTTATGTATTTTTTGAAGAATTTTGAGGTTCCTATGGCTGCCCAACAGGTCTGTCTTTGACCTCTTGTTGGGCATTGTTTTCAAGGTATTTCAGGACTGTTTTAGGACAGCCACCAAGTCTGAAATTTCTGCCCACTGAATCTGCCCTTAAGCTTGTGATTGTATGCTCTTTTAATGCCTCTTTGTGAAGGATTTAATTAGGATAGTTTTGTTGTCCAAGTTAGCTCTTCCACATGCATTAAAACATAAAATACTCCTCTAGGATCTTTACACCTAAATGCTGAAATAAAAGAATGCAAACCACAAGATCTTTACACATGTATTTTTGGTCAACATGACCCTAGAAAAGCCCCCATGGGGAAAACCAATTGGAAGAGAAATTTTACTATGGAGATCTTAAGCAAATGAATAACAAGGGAAATACACAAAGGAAGCTGGTACAAAAGCTAGCTCCTCTCAAGCTTAGCTTTATATGCTCCTAGGAACTTGCACCCTCCTTGGGATTTGCGCCCCTCTTGGAAGATGCACCCCTTTCCTTGTTGTGCCTGCTAGACTTGAGATGTGCCCCCTTTGCCTTGGCTTGTGCACCCCTTGCTTTGGTGTGCCCCTTGCCTTATCCCTTGCGCCCTCCTTGTCTTGCTTGTCTGCTTGCCTATTATGGTGCGCAGCGCGCCCCTCAAGATCTAGTGCACCCTTGCTTCTCACAAGTGCGCCCACACTCAAGTACGCAAGCTTCCTTGCCTCCTTGCGCCCTCTCCTCTCAAGAGTGCGCCCTTCTTCTCCAAACCCCAAAAATCTTCTCTTCTCCTCTCCTCTCTTCACTCTAATCTCCAAGTGAACAATGAATGTCCTTTTGCCCCTTTTCTCTCCTTTAGCCTCATCCTTAGGCTGACCTAGGAAACCAATGGCCAAGATTAGATCTAGGCCAAACTCCAATCAATGGTGGAGATTAAATCTCAAAAATGACTAAGTCTCCTAAGTCACTTTATGTTATTAAAATCACTTTGTGACTTAAGTGAAATAAAGTCACTTTGACTTTATAACATAAAGTAAAGTGGTGAGGGTCAAATATTCACTCCTTTGAGTAAGACAGTCAATAACTCAAGGGGACCACTTTCCAAGGTACCCAAATCTCAACACTTTTTAGTAAACCGAGTCATAAAAATCAAACCGGTCTGATTCTAATTCGAGTCTATGTCAAGTCCAAGTTGATCCTTACCTGATTCCAAGTCTGAGTTTTAAATCATTACTAGTGATATCATTTTTATTGTGGTACAGGGCATCGATGGAGAACTCTAAGGGTGAGGCTTCTCAAAATCCAAGTTTAATTATTGGAGGAGAGAGGAAGCTCTAGCATTCCAACTAGTTTCGACATGTCAACTAACATGTTGCATAGAGGAATCAAAGCTACGCAAGGATGTCTATTACAACCAAAGTTAGAGTCAACCATGAATCGAATATCAATATGGTCACAATGTGGAAAACCATTAAAGAAAGAAGGGGGTGAGCATCAAAATAAGCTAAGACTAGAGTGCGAAATTGTTATCTGTGCATGAATATGTTTTGCAAGTTTAGTAATGAGTACCCTCTCAATCAGGTTTCAAACAATATGCCTTAGGTATGGACATGATACATCACAACCACAATTGAGAGGAGGTGTCACCAAAGTGGGAAAGAGGCCCATCTTTCCATGAATATCCTGAAATTGAAAGCGGAAGCATTGTCTTTCATAGATTTTTGGTCTACATATCCTTTACTCAGCCTTCCTACTACTAGGATCAAACCAAAAGATGGACCAAAGAATACTGCTCCTAGAAAAAATGTATGATGTAACAATTTTTACCACGTGTTCTTAATAGGTAAGGATAGTGTTGGATACCTCTTTCTTAGACATGTTGAAGGCCATAATCTTTGTCTCTGTGAGGTTGACCTAAATTCCATGGTTAGATGTGCTCAAAATGTCCAACTATTTTTGGAGTCCTACAACTGTGTGGGATAGAAGGCAATGTCATCCACAAACAATAAAATGGCAAACAACTAGCATAGGGTTGCAATATAAAAGGAATATTGATCATTCCATATCAAAAGAATGATCCATTCCATATCAAAATCTTCTAGGACTGTAACCTATTATTATGACTATCCTTAATACTCTCAATACAAACATGGTTTAGACCATTAATGTCAGCTTACATATTATGCAGCTCAATTAATATTTACTTAATCAATGTGTTTTTGTAACAGTGATCAAACTAAGCTATCTTCCATATGAAAACTGCATTGATCATTTCAAACAACTCAGATTGAGATAATCATAAGCTTGCAATATCAAACACCTTCGAAGTTTGGCAAAACATTGTTTTCTTTAAAATGTACCTTAATCTAAATTAGCTCTTACAACTATTTGTATAGTTCCTTTTCTATAATTTAGCTCGATTCTAGCTGGAAATCAATTATGCCAAAACTCACGTTGCCTTCCCCATTATAGTGTGTACTGCCTCTATTTTAACCAAATTCTACAGAACTCGAAAAAAACTCGTGACTCAGCTCGATGATGACTCAGCATAAAGAACAATAAATATAGATTTTCAAGAAAAATATTTTTCCTTTGAATTTAGATTAGACATGAGAGATTACATTGAATATATGTCATCATATAGACTTAGACATATTAATAAAGCCGCTTGTTTACTTAGATTAATTCATGCTTTAGTGTTGTATTAATGACTTTTAAGTACATTTAAGTCATTTTAGGGTTCATGCATCTAGGGTTTAAGCACCTAGGTTTTATGTCATTTCTTTATTATAAAAGGACATGTGCTCCGTCCATTTTATTATCGAAGAATTATTTCTTTCTTCCAAGTTCTCTTGTGTTCTTGGTTTCTTTGTGTGTTCAGTGTCAGAGCCATGATGAGGAAAGTCGAAGCAAATGAATTCCTGGACATTACATAGATCAATGACAAATGAGTTACCGCCATTCAATACACACCAAGGAACCGAAAGGGATTTCAAGAAAATGAAGCTAAGTATATTTTTATTTTCGGGTTTTTGAGGCAAGTTTATTTTTCTAAAAAAGAGAGAAATACTAGGTCCATATGTCTAGTTTTATAAGAGGAGCTAAGTTATTCTTCCCCGATTTAAAGCTAGGTATGATCTTTCTCTGAAAATTTAAAAAAAGAAGACTTTCAAAAAACAAAAGAAAACAAAAAGGAAAAAGAGAATTCGGTTTTTTTGTTTAAGGGAAATTCGAAGCTTTTTTAGGATCCATCATACAAACCAGCAGTCGTATAGCAAAGACATGCAACAGCTTCCGGAAATCATACTAGCTGTACAGAATCCATACAATAGCTGTCCACAGCCATGTCATCGCACGGAAATTTCCATCCTGCAAAAGCCAATGGAGTCCAGATAACTATAGGAAACAAGCCACTGTCACCTCGTTTGATTCCGCTCACTTTGAAGCTAGTGCTTGCTAACTTCATATGGGTGTTCCTAAGTGATCTAAGGAGTCAACTATCAGACAAAGAACAATTAGTAGTACCTTAAATCAAAATAAAGATAGTTGTTCTGTATTAAATCTGCAATTAAATTAAAAAACAGCAAGCTGGAATTGACCTAAAACAATGGGAAAATGCACAAAAAATGATGCAGAAATTTAGTCCAATGTATAGACACACAACCCAATGCAAACCTATGTTAGAAATTCCTAAAGTGAAAAACAGAAATTACAGCAGGCTGTAATGGCTGTTTTGGATGGCTAGAAATCACTATTTTACTGTTGTTTTTGTATCTTTCGTGTTTTTTATGCTTTTTCTAATGCATGCAAATCGAAAAAGACTTGTAGTTTCTCTCTTTCTGCAATAGAAGTAAATAAACAGCAAGATAAGCTTCTTGTTTTTCAATAGAAAACTAAAGGACAGTGAAAGAAAAGTACCTAATCTATATGCCTATGTTGCATGAAAATCAAGAAATTAAATAGTTGTGTTTTTTTAATGATTAAATACCCAGAGAAAGTGACCAGTCCCTTATGGAGTCGAATTATGCACCAAGCAAAGCGAGTAAGGTAATCGATATTGTTTAAGTCTTACTGCTTTAGATTCTATCAAACTTGCAATGAAAATACAAGAGTCTAAGAGAAATAGAAGTTCTTACTCAAAACACATGAAAAGTCACCACAAAAGCAGTTGATTTGTCTTTATTATCAAGGGTTGTGGGAAGAACAAATTCCCTGATAAGTAGGAACAAGGTTGCCAGAGCAGGAGCGGAGAGGAAGCGTTTTAGGGAACATAATGCCAAATTAGTTGCAGAATATATGAAACCATGCATATTTGTGCTACTTGAGGATGAATACTACATTATTATGAATGTTAGAAATGTCATCCATAGTACATTAATGATTATATTGAAATTTTGAAAGAAAGCATTATAAATAAACGAGCAAGAACATTTAATGACAAGCAATGTTCCACCATTGCTTATATTGGGATCCTCATCATTAGTATCATCCTTAATCMTTTGCCTCTTGTCTAGCCTTTGCCTCTACCTCGATCCTCTAGGGACATCAGTCAACAGCACCCAATTTTGATGAAACTGCCTAATCCAAGCCTTAAAATATGGTAGAAAAAGATTCACATGCCTAATCAATGATTTTGATTTGAGTGAAGGGTGCATTTTTGCTAAGGCCTGTTAAAATCTCTATTCCAATGCCTAGATAAATTATTTCCTTGTGATTTCCTAGCTGAAAAATTAATTGCAGCTCACAAAATAAAATATACTACCTGGAAAAAAATAGCGGAAGCAAAATTATGGAAACCAAACTTCACACAGTACACAGAAAATTTGCCCCTTCAAAATTAGTTTTACATTCAAATAATTTCCAAGATTACAAGGGATCCCAAACTAGGAAAACTGTCCATTGAGAATAGAAACAGAAAAGTACAGAAAAACCACACAGCCTGATCTGTTGCCCAGCACTTCTTGTTGGGTTGGTTCACGCTTGAGCGCGTCCTTCTTAACGTTGGGGGGTAAGACCCAGGGTTCGTCCAGAGTTGACCAACAAAAACCCCAAAGCATCAGCATATCAATCCTCAGCCAAACGCTATGAGGATCATAGAGACCATCTAGTCTTGTGTCAGGGATGAAGGGATAAACACTCAAAGATCCATCTCGGTTGACATTCATACATTCCCTAGCTGACAACTTACTATTATTAAAATGCGAAAACAATACACACACATATCCAAATACCATATGAGTAACACATGATAGATCAAAATCACTGCAACTTTATTATTCTCCTCATTCCATCAAACACAGGCATACATTAAGCAAAACATACTTGACAATAACAGAGTCTCAAGTCCTCTTTAGATAATTCCCCAAATTTACCATGCATTGCGCCATGCGCACCCTTTCAGAACTTAGACATATGACAGACTCGGACTTACAATTAGAGGCATTGCAGCATTACAATACTACATAGACTCAGAGCAAGCTCGTCAATAGCAATGACCCAGTGAAATCAACTTGACAACAACAAAAACCTTCTCTTTGTCATCCTTGCTTCATTTTATAGCTTTCTCGGCTCTAGAGCTCTACCTATGTCACTTTTGCTCCACTCGCTCTACTGACTAACAGTCTCGCACACTTCTGCCACCTACCTGCATTCTACGTATCCTTTCTGGAATCGAGGCAATCTTAACTACCTTGCGAACTCGTCTTTTGTCTGCTCCATGTTCCCTTCTGTTGTTGGCACTAATCATTCGAGGAGATTTCTCGACGATTCCTTTCTTGATTCCAATATGCGTCTTCTTGATTTCTACTGCGCATCCAAAACTCGGACCGGCACGCACTAGCAGTATTGGACTTTAGCATGCATTAACAAAACTTGGTCTAGCACGCACTTCTTGTCAATCCTCGTGCATCTGCTTGGGTGCATGCAAAACTAGAACGAGCCTGCACAACTTCGTTTGTGCGTGCACGCTGTATTAACTCAAAATTTTAGGTGCCAACAAGCCCCCACCACTATTACTTGGCTCGTCCTCGAGCCAACTACCTCATGGAATGATTGTTGTGACTATCTTGAGTAAGAGCAAATCATCATCATTGGCAAACCAAAGTGTCAAACCAAGTTGTTGTTGCATCCGGGTTTGAGTAGGTGCAAATCATCTTCCAAGGTGTAGTTGCAACCCGACATAGGTCCTGGAATGAGTCGAGCAGGCCCCAAGGTAAGCAATGGTTGTGGACATTGTTTGGCCAGATGCTTGACTCTTTCCCTTCGAAGGTGTCTATGGTGATGAATGAGGGATCGGTTTAAAGTCCACCATCTAGACACTGACCTCCTCAGTGAATTTAAGTTCCATCAAGAGAGAGCATCATCCTCTGCTTGTCTTTTTGTTCTGGTAATATAAAGAAAAAGATGAGGACCCCCTATCTTGGTGGAACGGAGAACCCAAAGCCTCGGGCTCTCTCCTTTAGCAAGGGTGATTATACATGGCGACAGGAAAACCAACTTCGGGCCTAGAGAGCTGGCAAACTACCGCAGCTCCGAAGCACAATTCAAGGAATTGTGAGGACTAGGGTGGGATCTTTCGGGAGAATAGGAGAGTGGGACCTCTACCTAGCACCTGGTGACAAAATGTCAATCTTCATGAAAATTGGACAATGGGTTCTCGGGTTGGCTAACTGAACTGGGAATTGCATGTCCCAAAATGTCTGTGATGCAGGGCCATGATAGGGGACCTGAACCGAGGGATGGTAGGATCAGTGAAAAGGGGAAGGCTAACAATTGGTTGCGAGAGGTTGGGGATATGGCTGACGGGCAAGGGCGATAGACCATGCGACGTGGAGAATTTCTCCAATGAATGCATGGGCGAGAGTGGATAGTGAAGATTTTCAGGTCCTATCAAGCATGCCTACTAGGTCTGTCTTTGACCATAGTTAGGCTCTAAGTTTCAACTGTTATGTAAAGTGTTTGTTGTTGTTTTAGGACAACCAACAGTCCAAGAACTTCTTGCTGATTTGTTACGGTTGCACTTCCAATTTTAGGTGCTCTAGCATGTAGTTTTAGTAACCAGAAGTTAGCACATGCATACTAAAATAAGTACAACACACCTAAAGATCTTTACAACTGAAAATGAACAAATCTAAAAGACTAACACATGCATTTTTGGACACAGGTATTTTTGGTCAACATGACCCTGGATAAAACCCCCACGGGGAAAACCAGTTTGGGATATCTGTCTATATAATGATGATTAAAGCAAGAAATACAACAAGTAATGAAATACAATGGAACCTGTATACATAGCAAGCTCCTCACGAGCCTTGCCACAAGAACAAGAGAAAGAAGTGCCCAAACTGCGGTGCGCCCTCTCCCTTTGTTGCCCTCTGTACTGAACTAAAGTGCCCTAGCTCATCAGTAACCCAATGAAGAAATCCCTCCACAGGAATGTCCTCTCCTATGCTGCCTCTCCACTAAAATTGTCAGAGCTTGAATCCTCCAAGCAGATCTGCTACCAGGTAGTTGCCAGTCCTCTCAACATGTGTGCCCTCCTCCTAGCAGAAATGATCACCAAAAATAAACTGAGCCATAAACTGAATGTCTCTCTCCATAGAAACAAGCGCCCAAGCTCTCCTCTCCCTATGCATCAGACCTCATCCTGATCTGACAAGTCCTCCTCTCC
>JASDQU010380675.1:0-11201 GCA_032191745.1 Picea mariana | reverse complement strand
AGCTTAGTATGTATATCTGTGCGTAATCCGGTGGAAGGAATCCGGTGCCGTATCAAGAGTCTTCGGCTGTTTAAAGGCACAGTTCCACTCTTGCGACACCTCCTGAGCCGTATCAGTAGTCTCGGGCTGTTTAAAGGCACAGTTCCACTACTGCGACTCTACTGACGGATTCTTTCCTTCCATGACTGTACTGTTCCTAACCCTGGTGTCTGTCTCTGCCTATAGATTTTAGTTGCCACCTCTTGTTCGGGGGCGTTGCTTCTTGCCGTCATTATGACAGGTCAGGTCGTCTCGATGTGTTCGTCTTACTTGCGTGCCGTTGGTTCGAGTGTTGACATAGAGTCGAGGTGGTTGTTTTCTTCTGCACACGCTCACACACTTCTTCAAAAAAAAAAAAAAAAATTCACCTGTCGACTGAGTAGTTGTCCTTAGCTAGGAGGGGTGTTACAAAAACATTCTTTACTAAACCATGATTTGACTGGATCATTTGTCTGTTTGGTTTGAACAAGCATATCCACTTTTGATCCATTTGATCTAGACCTAAGATCATACTTTTTTATTTAAGGTTATTTCACGACAATCTCTTCAGCATCTTCTTCATCAAAATGATTTAGTATAAGAGCATCCTCATAATCTTGTTGTGTCAGATGAGTGGGAGGTAATTCTGTATCAATTAAATGAATTGTGGAATTTTCCTCAGTGTCATGAATTTCCTCAACTTCTTCCACTAGATTATTTTGAAAAGGAGGAAAAACCTTCTGATCTTCTTGATTTCTCCTTTCCCTGGAAAAAATTTGAGGAACATTATTAGGCCTTTTGAACTGATTAGGATTTTTGTATCCTCCTTCCTTTGTAGGCCTTCTAAGTTTTTTTGTTTCAATCTTCAGCCTGGCCATTTCAGATGTCAAGGTTTTCAACATTTTGGCAATTTCATCAGTCTTGGAGTCAGAGGTTGTTTGAGAAGAAGAAGGATGTTCTTTTCTCTATTTTTTCTTGTCTCTGTCACCCCTTGATTTCAATTTCTCTGCTTCCAGTATATCGGATTCTAATTAAATGGCTGCTTCCTACATCAAACTCAGAGTAACAGACCATCTTTCTCTCAACAACAAAGAAAAATCAGCATCAAAGGCATTGGAAAAAGTAATGTTGGAAGATGTTTCTGTGGGTTTGATTTCATCTAGAATCTTATTATACATTTTATTGAATCTTTTGGTAAAATCAGATATAGATTCTCCTTTTTTTCTTTTCAAAGCACCAAACTCAGTGATATGATACAAGTAATCTTTCTTATCTCCCCAGTGTCTCAAAAAGGTATCATCTAGTGCATCAATATCAACAATGGAATTATGAGGTAGACTTCTAAGCCATTTTCTTTCTTCTCCATCTAATCTTTGCACAAAAAGTCTCATCCAAACATATGCATGCTCCACATTAAAATTATCTACAAAACTGTAGAAATGGTTTAAGTGTTCTTCATCAATGACTTCCCCCTCTCTATTGAATCTTGGTAAATACTTCATATAATCATTAGGTGGGAAGACATACAGTACTTGTGGTAAATTTAATGATGCATATCTGGCTGCAAAAATTGCAACCATCCTATTCACAACCATATTTATCACAATGAGTGCTTGAACTGTAGGAATAGTCAAAACTTGTGATGTAGAAAGAAAAAGAGGTCCTTGGGTAGAACAACTTAGTTGGGATGATATGAGTTTTTGATCTTCAACTGATGAAATCAGAGGTTTTCTTTATGAAGAAGGATAGGATAAAGGTTCCAGAAACAAAGGATTTTCAAAAGAACAATAATGTGGTTTAACCTCTTTAGAAGAACTAGATTGGGGTGATGATGATAAAAGTGTATCCGGTTCACTTTTAGTATCTCTGGGGAAATCCCTCAAAGCTTCAACTATGGATAGGGTATTTTTTTGTTCTTCTTCAATGAGCTCAACAAATAATTTACATTGGTCTAAATTCAATTCAGAGATAGTTGAAGGAAAGGATACAACTGAAGGTTGAACAATAGAATTTGTTGCAATTTCAGGTACAATTTCTTCAATTAGAGTGACATTAACAGGTTCATAAAACTATCCTTGAGCACTTGTAGAACAAGATTTATCTTTTGAAGAATAAGATTGTCCTGAAATATTCTTAGATTTCCTCAATAACTTTTCAGGATTAGACACTGCTGGAACATGTTTAGGTTCAGGGGTTTTTCTGGTCACTTGTTTCTTTGTGGATTATGATAAGTATGGAGGAGATTTAATTCCTTTACCTTCTCTTTTAGGAGCTAGAATTACTGCAGAGGAGTCACAATGTGAAAAACACACGGTCTCATATAAATGTCCAAATTATTGTCCACCATCAAGATTTAGATCTGATCTTTGTCGTTCTCCCAGGGAAAATGTCTTCGTTCCTTCGTCCCCGTCAACGATGCCAAAAGATGTTAGCCTGTAAATCTGCACTTGACTGTGAGAGGGAAAGCTAGGACATCATCAAGTCATTGCAATGGTATTTTTATGAAGGTTTTGAATATGATTTACAAATCATTGAAATTTGACTCAAGGATACAATAAAGATATAAGGCTCAATGGAAAAAGGCAATTAAACATCTCATTGGCTGATTAAATGATAAGCAATTTGATCAATCAGATGGTAAAAAGTGAAAAAAGAAAGAAATATATATCAATATTCAATTTGTCCACTCACACATGGATTTCTCATTCCCAAATATCATTTAAGAAATAAGAACAAAGTACTAAAAATCAATCCTTAGTTATGAACAATTTAAACAGTAAAAGTTTCACTGTATTACTCACAATGAAGATATCATATGCTTAGCAACAGATAAAAATGAAATCAAGTAAGAAAAAGAAGAAGATAGTAACATGAAAAGAATTTAGGACCATCAAAATGCCTTTTCCATTTAGTGCCAATATGAAAATATTGTCTTTGCCTCACAGAGGAGTCTTTACAAAGAATAATCTTTGATTCCCTAACTGATCAACCCTCCTTTAGTCCTTTCAATGTCTTTTTAAAAAACAAAAATATTCCTCAAGATCCTATTTTTCAGATTGCAGTTTAAGATAGGATAATCTCAACTGACTATATCCTAGGAGAGAAATGTTCATACGAACACTTCTAATGCCTATAATGTAGTCTTCTTAACAACTAATCTGAATATAGACTAGATGACAGTTTGATGAAGCTTTACAAATCCCACAAAAAGAGAGATATTTTGTTGCTGAGCTAGTTCACCTAAGATACAAAAAAGTTATATTTGAACAAAAACTGTTAACCAAAATGCTCAGGCTCACTATCTTGGTAATCACCTCAAGCAATTCAAAAATTGTGGCAGGCTTTCCTTGGGCTTTCATTGTATGACAATTGCAGAAGCTCTAGTGTCCCTCTATTTTAGTTTAGTTGTCAACACCACATTATGCCAATAAAATCTTATGTTGATTCTCTTACCTCCTTTAGCAGGGCCTTTTGATCTTTCCTCTTCCTTTTGAGTTCATGTATCTTTTCCTGTTGTTTTCCATTCCATTTCTCTTCAAAGGAATTTTCTTTCTTCAGCTTCCTAATAATACCCTACAACTCTTTTACCCTGTCCTTATATTTTCTTGCTTCCATCTTGAACTTTGGATGTTCTTCTACTGGAGAAGGTAGGTTCAAATCTATAGAGGCTCGGGGTTTCCTTAATTTAATTTCATATTTTGAATAAAACCCAGTGCTAAGATCCTCTTCTTCAAGGCTTTCTGATTCGTTGGTTTCAGGAACATCCTGTAGCTGATTTATTTATGGAAAGGAATCATTTTTTCCATCACCAATTACATATTTTTCTTTGAGTGTAGATTCACTGACTGAAATTGACCTTGTGGTTTCCCTAATTACAGGTCTCCTTGAACATTGTGCAATTTATTTTCCTTTCCCATGATTTTTTCTATGTTCTTCATACTCCACCTTTAACCTATGTAAAGACGATGCAAGGTTTTGTTTTTTATTTTCCTTCATAGTGTATTCTAAATTGGATTCAATAATAATAAGGTTTTCCTTATTAATAGAAGGATGACACATAGCCTTTGAATTCAACCTAATTTTTTTTGCAACCCTGGTAGTAGTTATTTTAGGGTATTTAGATATAGGTTCTTTCTTCTTGCTCATTTTCTTACCCTTTGCAACCCTTTTTCTAGTAGACCGTCTCTTCTGCTTGGTTGTTCTTTGGAGTGGGCTTGTAGTATAGTCTTCAGGTTCATTAGGTTCCTCCTTGATGTTTGGATTAGTTTTGACATCAATCTCTTTATCAATTTTTTTTTTCCTCGACCTGTAGTGATCTTCTCATTAGGTATACCTCTAGGAAAATATTCAATTTCTTGATATGTCTGTAATTTCCTCTTACTAGCACGATTCACCCTGGCTGCAGGGGAGCTTTCTTTCACCAAAGCATCAATGGTTGAGAAGATTTTTTACCTTTTATAGGTTTATTTTCCTTAGCAATTTTAGACTTAGTTTACTATTGTTTAGGTTTTAGTGACTATATTAACCAGTCCCAAGACCTTTGAACCTCACTTAAAGAAAATATTACCAATGTTTTAATCAACCCTTGATGAAAAATACTTTTCTTTGTTGTTGTAGGATGTGTCTAAATTCTCTTAGACATCTTAGATAGGTTTTTCAATAAGAAATAGGGAAGATTTAGAGGATAGTCACCATTCACATGGATTAATAATCTAATATGATAAAGGTGAACTAGAGAAAAATGGCCTTCGCAGGTGATGTACCTATGAATGATCAACATGGAGATGTGCCTTTCTTTTCTCACCCAACTGTGTGGGATTCCTTGGCTCCAATTGGGGTTTTGTCTTTCTGGAATAAAAAATCGATTAAAAAACTCCATTACTAATGTTTATTTGTTCCACCATCTCTCTCTGTATACTGTAACTTGCATGCCTTTGCTATGGAATGCTCTATCATGTGCATGATGATTTTACCCACCATTGTTTCGAAACCATCGAAATTATGTGCAAAGATCATGGATATATTCTCATCNCCCTCAAATGTTGAGAAGAAATTGAACCATCCTACATCTTTAAGATTGTGTTCCATCTGAGGAAAAGCTTCAAGTAATTTTTTCCCTTCTAGCTCTAACCTGGTTATCTCCCCGCTCTTCTTTGGTGCCATGACACTAGTAAAATTATGTGGAAGGTTTATGAGAATGTCTAGGTTTTGATCGCCATATTTTGAGGATTGTCCAAGTCTGGTATCTTTCCATTTACCTGCAGAGCATGCATGGAGTAATAGACATACCAAAAATAGACGGATTATGACTTCATATATGGGGAATAATAATCTAGAGTTGTGATTTGATATCAAGGTGGCGAGTACAACCCAATCCTTTGATTTGGTTGTCACCATTGAAAAACATGACCTGATATAGATGATAATAAGATATGTATATCCTCTGGCAATGATTTCGGGCATTTAAACATGATCTCATGAATGTGGCTCATGCAGAACTATAATTACTCATGGTGATGCAAGAATAATTCTATTCTTGTAGCACTCTTTCCACTTTGGCAAATTTGAAAATTTAAACAAGGGAAAAGGACATGATATGTGATGGAAAGAATCTATCATATATTATCCTAACTTTAAATTACTTAAAGACATTTAGAATGTGCATAAAAGGAAAGGAAGCATGCTTTCAAGCCAAGAAAGGGAAGAAACAAAGTTCAACAAAAATCATGAAAAAGGGGTAGAATAGGGATTCAGGATATCCAAGAGTCAAAAATAAAGTTAAGGACTAACATGAAGCTTAATTACAGATCTTTCATGGCGTTGGGAGCGAAATTTCTAGAAATTAGTCATTTTTTAAAAGTTGGGATTTTTTAAAATTTTTGAGAATTTTTGGAATTTTTTGAAAAATGGGAAATTATTCGTACTTGGTGACATGGAGGCCACGTGTCATGTGGCATGGAAGTGGTGACATGGAATAACTCTATGGAAATTCTGCAGTGGCAAGCTTGGGGGTTTGGAGTGCATGGTCATTTGGAAATTTGGCTAAGTTCCAAAGCCTTGTAGAATGGAAAATGTTGGATAGATGTCATGCAGAAGAGAAAATCCTATTCATCCACATGGTGGAAAATATGCAAAGTCCTAAGGCTAATGTAGAATGTAGAATCCCTATTGCTCCTCATGGAAATATTCCTCTGTATGGTGAAAAATCGACTAAGTCCCAAGATTAATTTTGAATGGGGAACTACTATTCCTTCGCATGGTGAAAAATTGGATGAGTCCCAAGACTAATAAGGAATGTAGAATTCCTATTCCTTTGCATGGAAATATTCCTCCACATGGTTAAAAATAAGCTAAGTTCCAAGACTAATGTGGAACTCCTATTCCTCTACATGGACATATTCCTTTGCATGGTGAAAAAATTGCTAAGTCCCTAGACTAATGTGTAATGCAGAAGTCCTATCCCTCTACAAGGACATATTCCTCCGCATGGTGGAAAATCGAATAATCCCCAAGACTATTGTGAAATGTGCAAATATTGTCCCTCCACATGGTGGAAATTAGGCTAAGTCCCAAGATTATGTTGATTTTGGAAGTCCTATTCCTCTGCATGGTGAAAAAACGACTAAGACTAATGCAGAATGTGGAAATCCTATTCCTCTGCATGGAAATATTCCTCCACATGGTAAAAAATCGATTAATTTCCAATACTATTGTGAAATACGAAAGTCTTATTCCTCCATGTGGACATATTCCTCAGCATGGTGAAAAAATTGGCTAAGTCCCAAGACTAATCCGAAATGCATAAATCCCAATCCTCTGCATGGTGAAAAACTGGTTAAGTTTTAAGACTAGTGCAGAATGCGGAAATCCTATTCCTCTAAATGGTAGAAAAATTGACTAAGTCCCAAGACTTGCAGAGTGCAAGATGTGGAAAGAGGATGCACTTTTCTCTGCATGATTATTTCTCCACATGGTGGAAAATTGACCAAGTACAAGAAATGGAAGAACAAGAAGAAGATAAAGTAAAATGAGAAGAAAGAAAGAAAGAAAGAAGAAGAGGAAAGAGAAGAAGAGAAAAGAGGAGGACAGAGAAGGAGAAAATTAGACAAGCTTAAAAAAAGAAGTTTGGAGCCAAAAACTTGTTTTGGCTGTAACATTATTAGAAAAAATCAGTTTCATATGAAATTTAATGGCTATATCTGTAGTGACAAGGGTTAAAAAGTGTCTATGAGATCAATGGGCCAAATTTGCTTTGATTTTCCAAACAATGCAAATCAATTATTTTTAGCAATTGGGTCGTCCTCAAGGCTCAGTTTTAGATGAAATTTATATAGAGTGTTCAAAAAGCAGACATGAATATACCCAATGAAACTTTTGATCTAATTCTAAAGGGTTTGGAGTGGAGATGCTGAGATAATGCTAAATCCACTATTTCTACAGATTTTTTGGCGATTTTTGAAATCTCTAGAGAAGAAAAAGGGACCTTAGATCACAAATATGGAAAAAGTTTATTTAGTCAACTTTTCATCTACTCAACAATCTAGATAAATTTGCATTGGCGATTTTTTTTCCCATTTTTTCTTTGTTTGGGAGATAACCAATTTTGGCTAAAAATTATGGGAAAAGTGCAAAGTTGGCATTTCCAGAATATTGGAGAAAGTGGCTGGAGCACCATATTGAAAATATGAAGGTCACTGAGTGTTCCCCATCAAAGATACTATCTGTGCCCAATGAAAAAGTTTTATGGTTCCTGATTGATTCTCTTGTATATCTAGCCAAAGTTGGCCTCTAAGATCAATTGTACCTATGAAATAAGTGCAATAAGGGGAAACATTGTCAATTTCAAATAGTTGTAAATTCCATCCCAAAGGTCAGAACTTAGCAAGAGACTAATCAATTAAAATATATTGAGGAATATAATCATCCTATCCACCCAAAATTTAGATCCGAGAAACATAATTTTCTCTAAAAATTAAAAAAGAAGTCGAAAGGTGTCCTTAAAAGGACAAAACATATGCATAATTTTTTCACAATTGAAAAATGATTCTTATCTAACATAATTTTATTGCATGCACATTTTTCAAAGTTAAGGGTATAATAAGATCAGATCAAATTCATAATAAGTACTATAATCATGGAAGATTCCCAATCAATTCCTATCCATGAGGAATAAGTGAAGGGCATGTATATGTTAGTTTGGGAAATGAGGAGACAAAGCGTAATGGGAATAGGAGAATAGAAAAGCCAATAGAGATAATAGAGACCATGAAGAGTTTAAGAAAAAAAGTGCATAGTTACAAATATTATAATGAGAGAATAATAAGGGCCCAACAAGATTAGAACCATATTAACACCCATTTTTTGAAGAGTCTAAACCAACTACAAAAGAAAGTCAAAGTTGGAGAAAGTTCAAGACATGAGGAAAGAGGCAGATCCTATTCCAGAGAGGATAATTCCAAAGAATCCATGAATTTAATAAGTATTATAATAACTCATAGTCCACATCATTCACCTGTTTATTTAGAAAGGAAGGCACACTTATCTAAAGAATAACATAGTAGCCCAGAAGTGTCTCATGTTTGGCATCAAAGGAGAAAGCATGAATCGAACCACTTGTGAGGAGAACTTAGGAAGCTAAAGTCACCAAAATTTGATGGATAAAACAAGAAGGGAGAATGTAACATCCCCAGACACCAACAGGCCAGGCAACGTCACTTCTTGGACTTAGCTATGATACCAATTTGTGACATCCCTGTCCTTAACCAACAGGCCAGGCCATGCCACTAAATAACCTTTATAATATGATACCATTTTGTAACGTCCCTAGCCACCAACAGGACAGGAAAAGTCACTTATTGGATGTCTCTCTTATCTCTAATACCAATTCGTGACATCCTCAACCTTAATCAACAGGCTAGGCCATGCCACCGAATAACCTTTATTCTCTGATACCATTTTGTAAATTTATATGCATGCATATCTGATGCAAATTTATAGTTACAAAATTCTTTTCATGCCACTTATTCATGCAGAAGTAATCATTAAAACATTCTAACAATATATGCATACAAACTACATATCCCAACAATACAAAAATTAATGCGGAAATAACAGTAAGCTTACACATACAACATATATGATATATCTAGGCATTACTCATGAAGTTATAAAACATGTACAATTACACAACATACAATCAACAAAGATTTGGTACTTATCTAAGAATAGATGACTACCAACTATGTGCGGACCTTCCACAAACCTCCCATCCTTGGACCATGCTTCTCATCATGCTCAACAATGGGTCACCACTACAACAAATCCCTATGATTAGCTCCCTTTTTTGCTTCCATTGGTTGTTTTAATGTATTTTTATCCATTTTTTTGCTAAAGTCGACGCTATTTATTGAGAGGGCACTATATATGGAGCTATTTGCGTCAAGCAACAAATCTGGATGCTAAACTAGGTGCAGTTATCACCTAATTTATCTCCCTATTTAGCTCCCAGTTTAGCTCCTAGTTTAGCTTCCAGTTTAGCTCCCATTTTAGCTCCCAGTTTAGCTCCCATTTTTTCTCCCACTTTTGCTCGCAGTTTAGCTTTTAGTTTAGCTCCTAGTTTAGCTTCTAGATTAGCTTCCTTTTTAGCTTCTATTTTGGCTTCCAATTTAACTCCCAATGTGCCTAAATAGTAATTTTGTTGAGATTTTTGGGGTTAAGTGGATAGGGTCTTTGGGGATTAGGTTATTTAGGGATTTTAGGTCTAGGTATTAAGGGTTAAGGGATTAGAGGTTACTGTTTAAGGTATTAAGGGTTACGAGATTAGGGGTTACCATTTAAGGGATTAAGGGTTAAGGGATCAGGGGTTACAGTTTAAGGGATTAAGGGTCAATGGCTAATGGATTTGGGGCTTAGGGGTTAGGTAGTTTAATGATTAATTGATTAGGGATTATATATGGTCAAGGGATTAATGACATCCATCGACCCTACACATAATCATGGAGATCGTCCATGTCTCGTTTTCATCATCCGTCATTTCCATATATAGAATCTTTATGGAACTGATCTCTTGAAATGCCATGGAACTTCCAATACACCCATCACAAATATTGTCTTCCACCAACCCCTCACAATGAGTAGTGAATGGGGCCAATGTTGAAATTTCTTTTGTTTGTGCCTGTATGCATCGAAATTTGACATGATTAGGCTAGACACATGCGTTGATGGTATGGGAGGGTTTCAAGACTCAAGGATGTCTGATGTCCCCACATAATATTTGAGATCATCCATGTTTTCATCAACGTTCCTAATGAACGTCTCATTGTCATCAATTGTCATTTCCATCTGTAGAATGTTTGTTGGAACTTTCTTGAAATTTCATGGAACTTCCAATTCACCCACCAAAAATGTCATGCAACGACCCCGCATAGTGAGCAATGAATGGGGCCAACGTTGAAATTTCTTCAATATGTAACTGTATGCATCACAATTTGACATGGTTAGACTAGACACATGCCTTGGCAGTATGGGAGGGTTTCAAGACTCAAGGATGTATGATGTCCCCACATAATATTTGAGATCGTCCACATTCGCATCAACGTTCAGCGTGCACGTCTCATTGCCATCATTCAACATTCCCTTCTATAGAATAGTTGTTAGAACTATCTTGAGATTTGACATGGAACTTCCAATACACCCATCACAAATTTCTTCCATCGAACATACACAGTGAGAAGTGAATGGGGCCAACGTTGAAATGTTTTCAATTTGTTTCCATATGCATTGAAATTTGACATGGTTAGACTAGATAATTTCCTTGATGGTATGGGAGGGTTTCAATACTTATGTATGTTTGTTCTCCCCGCATAATATTTGAGATCGTCCATGTTGCATCAATGTTCAATATAATGGATGTCTTATTGTCATCATTCGTTATTTCCATCTATATAATATTTGTCGAAACTCTCTTGAAATGTCATGGCACTTCCAATACACCCATCACCAATGTCATTTTGCATCGACCTCGCACAATGAGCAGTGAATGGGGCCAACGTTGAAATTTCTTCAAACTGTGCATGTATGCATCAAAATTTGAAATGGTTAGACTAGACACACGCCTTGACAATATGGGAGGGTTTCAAGACTCAAGGATGTCTGATGTCCCCACATAATCTTTGAGATCATCC
>JASDQU010380674.1:0-11201 GCA_032191745.1 Picea mariana | reverse complement strand
AAAATCTTTCAAATAGGGAGGTGTGATCCGAATTGGATCTTCGGAAATATTTTTAAATGTTGTAAATATACATGCTTTTCTTTATTTCATTTTATTTTGTCTTATGGCACAATGGGAAGGTGAAAAAAACAACTATGATTGTTTTCCTTCCAGGAGCATCCCATTAAAATTAATGAGAGCAAAGATGAAGAAGGAAAGGAAGGCATATGCAAGGAGAAAGAGGGAAGGACAACAACAAAAATTGGAGCTCGAAGGGGGTAGCCTTCTCGAAGTTGAGTGGATGAAAGAGTTAATGTGCATGTTCTCTCTGAGAAAGGTGTCTCTGAGCCTTGGCCTCTGCAATTTTGGATTGTTAGTGAGTAACAATACACATAGACTGTGTATAACTCACCACGTTATAATTTTCTCCTCAGCATAATAAAAGTCCCATTTGAATGTTGAATCTATGAGTTATTGCAATCTATTCTTTGGGAATTTGGTTTTGAGTGAAAAGAATGTATGCATACTCTGTTGAAGTGTTTTTTTATCATGTAGCACTCATCCAAAGCATTCTCCCATTTCTTGGGAGAATCTGAACTTGTTTGGGTGAATTTAAACATACATGGGTGTTTTATTTACTTCCTGGGTGAACTTATACTTACTTGGGCGAATTCAAAGACCCATGGGGGTTTTTCTTCATTGATGAACATCTAAATTCATCCCTTGTAATTTGTTATTTGTTGTGGGGAATAAAAATCGCCCATAGATTTTTTTTAGTTATTGGGGGATCACCAAATCGCCCTACAAATTTTTCCCTTTGTTGTTGAAGATCGAATCCACCTCTAGATAATTTTTTTCAACTATTGGTCGAACCATTCCGACTGGGTTACTCTCGAAGTCGATTTGCCTTCATTTAGTCGACCAACATTTCATTTGGTCGACCTAAACATCAAAGAATTCGACCGGGATTTCATTTTTTCGACCCGACCATCAAATCATTCGATCGGGATTTCATTTGGTCGACACAATCATCAAAGAATTCAACCGACAGACATCCCTTGGTTGACTCGACTTGGGAAAATCCAACTCGGGTAAATTTCATAGATGATTTTAGGGGCTAAATTTCGCAATTGGGCTAATTTTCCATGCTTTTTCCCAAAAACATAATCACCAATTTCCATTTTTTCTAAAATCGATTCATCGAAATTCCATACAATAAAATTATTTTACCTTAAAAATCGCCAAAATTTTATAGAAACTATAAAAAATCCTTATAAATTTGAATATTTTTACAAAACTATTGCCAAACATTTTACATTTTGAATATTAAGGACTAGTAACATTAGCCCATGTTGCTACATTTTAATATAAATTTCCATCCTTAAAATCATCCCTAGTAAATTTTGACTTGGGAAAATTCGATTTGGTCAACTTGCATTACCTCCAACCCGACTTGCCACATCTTCCTGACTCGTTTGTTTTCAACTCAACTTGTGGCTTAATTGGTCGAGAATTTCCCATAATCCAAAGAGTTAAAGTTATAATTGTTTCATGCCACAAAAGTATCCATGTTGGTGAGATGGACAGGCCATAGGACTATGTGATATGAATTAGATCCTCTCCAAAACTTTGTAATAAGCACTTAGTTTCTTACTCTTCAATAAATTTTGTAAACATGTCATTTTTATTTTATTTTGTCATTTTGGCAAAAATTGGAAGTGGAAGCGAACCATTGTGATGGTTGGCCTTCCAAAGGTAGCCCATTAAAAAAATGAAGTTTGTAGCTAAGATAAAATAAACAGAGGAGATGCGAGGAAAAATTGTGAATGACAGTAGCAGAAATTAGAGCTCGAAGAAGGAAACCTTCTTGAAGTTAGGTGGGCAAAGGAGTTAATGTGCCTGCTCATTCTAAGAAAAGGTGTCTCTGAGCCTTGGACTCTCTAATTTTTTATTTTCAGTGAGTAACAATACATAGAGTCTGCGTAGATCTCACCCCTTTGTAATTTTTTTTCCACAGTGTAATAAAAATCCCATTTAAATGTTGAATATATGAGTTATTGCAATCTATGATTTGGTAATTTGGTTTTGAGTGGTGGGAATGTATGTATACTTTGTTGAAGTATATTATGAGCCTGTAGCACCTATCCACATAATCTATTTCTTTTAGGGTGTTTAATTTTATTGTTGGTCGATTTCCTCTTTGCCTGGGCAATTTCTTGTTTGTCTAAAGCATTGTCTTTGTGCCTGAGTGTGTTCACTACTATCCAATAATTTCTCTTTCAACCACATGACATATGGAATCCATACGGGCTATACACATTCTACACATGCCAAGGATTAATTGTTGGGAGAATTTATATATCTCTAGGTGTTTTTGTTCACTTACAAGCATCTAAATTCGTCCTTGCATTATTTTTAATTATAGTGGGTGACCAAAAATCGCCTTGGGAATTTTACTACATATTCAGTTATTAAAAATAGTCTTCTAAACATTTTAACAGACCACTAGGGATCAAATTCACCCCTAGAACTATTATCGCAGTTGTTGGTCACTAATTCCGACATGTAGAGGGTTTCCCTTCATTATTGGTTGTCGAATCCACCCCTTATCTATTTGTTTTAGTCGTATGTCGACCCACTTTGACTTGGCTTCTCATTTGGTTGAGTTTCCTTCCTCATTTGACCGACAAAAATCCCTTGGTCGACCCAACTTGGGTAATTTCAACTTGGATCATTTCAACTTGGGTAATTTCGACTTGGATAAATTTGAATTGGGAAAATACAACTTGGGTAATTTTTACTTGGTCGACTTGCATTACCTCCGACCCGACTTACTGCATCTTTCTGACTCATTTTTTTCAAATCGACTTGTGGCTCGAATGGTCAAGAATTTCCCGTAATCCAAAGAGATAAGTTTGTAATTTTTTTATTCCGCAAAAGTATCCATGTTGGTGAGATGGACAGGCCACATGCCTACCATTTACAGATCAGATGGTATCAGAGCAGGTTCGTCAAGGACCTTAAAACAGTTTACATGGGAAAATATTTGAACAGAGAGAAGCTAAAAGAATTTAGAAACTTCAATAGGCAGATTCAAGAAGAAAGCTAGTATTGGAGACAAAGAGCAGATGATATGGAAAAAGAGTTTGCCAAGTTCCAGGACTCTTTCATCGCCATGAGGGAAAAATTAAACAAGAGAAGATTGTAGCTCTTACGGTTAGGGGATAAATTCATTGAGTTGGATGATTGGCAAGAGGAGAGGTTCATCGAGCTCATTGCTCTCATAGACAAAGATGTGGTAGCAAAGGAAGAGGCCTTAAAGAAGCTAGAAGAAACTATCCAAGAGACCAAGAAAGCCTCTTTCATTTCCACTATCGAAGCTAGTGCCATGATGGATACAAGCATGGTAAACTCACCTTCTAAAACCCTTTCTCAAGAAACCTTTGGTGACTTTGAGAAGCACACTAGAGGCATTGGTTCCAATCTCATGAGGCAAATCGGCTATGATGGCCAAGGGCTAGGAAAGGAAGACCAAGGGATTGTGGTTCCCATTGTAGCTAAGAATATTCCCAAGCATTATGGCCTAGGATTCAATGGACAAGAATCCAGCACAAGTGTAGCTCAAACCACTTTCGTCAAGGAAACAGGAACTGTAAAAGAAGTCGTGTCCAAAAGGCCACTCAAATATGCTTATAGAAACTTGGAAGAGGGTAGAAAATACATTATTTTTCCATCCATATCCTCTCTAAATCTTGGGGGACAGAGAAACCAATATAGCAAGCATCATCACAAACCAAAGAGATATGGCATAATTTGTTTCTATTGCAAGAAAATAGGTCATAAGGATAGTGATTGTTGGCAGTCTAGAAGGCCAAGAAGCACGTGCAAGAACTATTGCCAGTACTGCAAATTAATTAGACATTGAGAGGCCAAATGTTGGAGGCTTTACCCAAAAATTCATCCCATGAACCGAACAACCAAGAAGAAAACTTGGAGAGTCAATGTCAAGTGGAAGGAGGAGTTGTTTGCAGCCTAGGGAGAAATAGTTGTCCAATGACCTATTGTAGCAGAAAATGTGATCTCCAGCCATGATATTGATAAGAGGGTTATGCCAAGGGCAACCCCTACTCAACTCTTATCTTCCATCCTACAATAGAGGAACCCTTTTATATAGTTTTTTCAAAGTATTCTTGATGATTAGAGAATAAGATTGAACGAATTGAAGCTTTTGGGGACCAAAATCCTGCAAATGGGGAGGTGTGATCTGAATTTGATCATCTCCAAAACTTTGTAATAAGCACTTAGTTGCTTACTCTTTTGTAAATTTTGTAAACATGTCATTTTTATTTTATTTTTTCTTTTTGGAAAAAATTGGGAGTGCGAATGAACCATTGTGATGGTTGGCTTTCCAAATGCATTCCATTAAAAAAATGAAGGTTGTAGTGAAGAGGACATCAATAGGGGAGATGCGAGGAGAAATGGGGAATGGCAGTAGAAGAAATTAGAGCTCGAAGAAGGAAATCTGCTTGAAGTTGGGTGGACAAAGGAGTTAATGTTCCTATTCACTCTAAGAAAAGGTGTCTCTAATCCTTGGCCTCTACAATTTTGTATTTTCAGTGAGTAAAAATACATAGAGTCTGTGTATAGCTCACCACTTTGTAATTTTTTCTCCCCGGTGTAATAAAAATCCTAATTAAATGTTGAATATATGAGTTATTACAATATCTGAGTGACGATAATGTATGCATACTTTGTTGAAGTGTATTGTGAGCATGTAGAACCCTTCCACATAATCTATTCCTTGTTGGGTGTTTAAGTTTCCTGTTGGTCAATTTCCTCTTTGCCTAGGTGTTTTCTTGTTTGTCTGAGGCATTTTCTTTGTGACTGAGTGTGTTCACTACTAGCCAAAAATTTCTCTTTCAATGACAGGACGTACGGAAGCCATATGGGATATACAGAGTCTTCACATGCCAAGGATTAATTGTTGGGAGAATTTATAGATCTCTAGGCATTTTTGTTCACTTTCAAGCATATAAATTCATCCTTGCATTATTTTTAATTGTAGTGGGTGACAACAAATCGCCCTGGGCATTCTACTGCATCTCAGTTTATTAGAAACAACCTTCCAAACATTTTTACACACCATTGGTGATCAAATTCTCCCCTGGAACCTTTCTCGTAGTTGTTGTTCACTAATTCCTACATGCAGAGGGTTTCCCTTAATTATTGGTTGTTGAATCTTCCCCTTATCTATTTGTTTTAGCCATAGGCCATCCCACTTTGACTTGGCTTTGCATTTGGTCAAGTTTCCTTCCTCATTCGACCGATAGACATCCCTTGGTTGACCCGACTTCAGTAATTTCGACTTGGGTAAATTCGACTTGGATAAATTCGAATTGGGAAAATCCGACTTGGGTAATTTCGACTTGGTCGACTTGCATTACCTCCAACCCAAGCTTGCCACATATTTCCGACTCGTTTGTTTTCGACTCGACTTGTGGCTCGATTGGTCAAGAATTTAATGTAATCCAAAGAGATAAGGTTATAATTTTTTTTTTCCGAAAAAGTATCCATGTTGGTGAGATGGGAAGGCCATATGCCTACCGTTTATGGATCATATGAAGAAACTTTTACCTTTGTAACTTTTGCAAGTTTCCTTTACCAATTCTTTTCTTTTGGAAGTGTCACATGTAAAATCAAAGAAGGAATGGACATTGAATGTAATCCCTTTCTTGTGATGAGATGAGTTACACCATCATACTTTCTTATTTTTCTAACTTTAGTATTTGAATTGTATTATGACAAGTTCTTATGTGTAATGTTATTATCTTTTTAAAAATTTATGTAATATCGTATGTTATTTATTCAATACAGATGGCTTACTTAGGTGTATGAATTGATAATTATTTAATGGTACAAGTACAAAGTCTAAAGCATGTTGACTATTTTAAATTGTAAAATTTTTAATGGGCTGCAACTTTCCCTTACTTTTTTTTCTTTTATTAGAAAAAATAATTGTTAGTGTGTAAGATTTCACAATGTGATATATTGTCAAAGTTTTCTTGTTTTAATTGAGTTAGTTGTTTATGAAACTAACATTTTTGGTGAAGACATCTACCGAAAACATGGGGCTAAAAACATCCCACCCAATGATAACTTAAAAAACATTGACAAAAGTAATTTTATTATTTTAACATCATGTTACATTAACATCTCAATTATTTTGGATGTTATAACTCCTTACAAAACTTAGGAAAAATGATTTCATTACAAAACTCAAGCAAATTAATGTAAAAAAATTTGTTTGCATGTATGTTCAATTTTTGGGGGGTGCATTCATCTGGAGAACGCGTCGAAGCACCCTCCAAATTCTGGGGGATGACAGGGCATCCAATATAGAGGACCCCACCCGAAATACTAAAAAATTAAACTAAAACGTAAAGCATTGAAGTCTTATACATAACAATGTACCAATAGCAAACAACATTACATGTAACATAATAAATCATAAATAATACATGTAATAATGTAACAACATAATAAACACATTCACAAATAATTGACCACCATTTGTATTTCTCATTGTATTTATAAAATTCGAAAGATATAGATCTAAGTCTTAAGATAAATAATCTAAGAAATGGTCAATTCAAAAATGAGCATCGTTGTTCAAGGCATTGTCCCACTAGTCTTTGCATCCAAGTACTGCACAAAGAAATAAATACCAACCATGGGAATGTTTCTCTCTAAAAAAAATCATTTGCATTCTCTAGAATACTCAATGGCACACCAACCAACCCAAGTTGTGCCTCATTGGGACCAAGCATAGAGTTTGTTTTCAATGGTGTGAGGAGAAGTCAAGTTTGGGGATTGTATTGTATGGGTATCCTTGTTAATTATGCCTTACCCTTCATTTAATCATTATCCTATGTCTAACTACCTCATGGTGGCCTTGATTGACCTAGCTTCATACCATAGGGAGTTTGTGAGTCCATAATGGCCCAATTAAAGTCCAAATCCAACATTCCTGTCAACAATTCACCCCAGTTACCATTGATTTCAATGTTGTTACTACTAAGTGTGGATAGAAATTTGAAGGTGGTTTCTATGAAATGCCCTTGGAATTTCATTTTGAAAGTCTCCCATGAGGTAATGATCCTGATTTAGACATAAATCTGGAAGAAATTTATGTTTCTAAATATGATTGTGTGGAGTGAATATCAACAAACAAATGCTTCGCTACATTTTTAGTGGCATTGCTCCAAAGGACATGGTTGTTGCATTGTACTCTTGGTGCATCTACAACCCAATATGGATAATGCATGTAATATAAAATACGAAACACTAATAAAATCTATATGAAAAATAGAGCACTACAAAATGGAAAAAAAAAACAATAATATTAATAAAATTGTAAATTAAACCAAGATAGCTATATCCTAACTTTGATCTTTTAAGCATCATGATGTTTGTATCTTGATTTATTTTAATATCCCTTAGTGCTTGATAGATTTTGGGTTAAGATTGACCTATGCTAGTTAGAAAATATGGTTTTAGATTTCATTCATATAAAATCAAGAATCAATAATCAACACATGATAAAATAAAGATAGCCAAACACACAAAATAACAAGAACATTGATGTATAGTGCATAACCCTCTCGGGAATAAACTAGACTCTTAACAATATGATCAATTCATCTCTTACATCATCTTCAAGTGATTAAAAATGAGGAAGAATATCAAATATATATATATAGGAGAGGAGTTTATTTAGTTGCCCCTAAACCCATAAATGTGGGACCAAAAAACCCAACCAATAACGACTAATGTGATTCCAAGGCCAACCTAACAACAACTAATGTCGGATATAACTACTAATATGATGCAGGAGAATCACCTTCAAAGTCAACGATGCAACCATGGAGGTAGGGACATGACATCTCAGCATTTAACGTAGGAGTAAATCGGCTTGTTCATATATTTTGTAAACAACATTTGTAAATATGCCATGTTTGTAAAGTCGTATAGGACAGTAAGGGGTTGCAGATATGGAGTGTTGACTCTTATCTGTCAATAACTGGTAGTTATTTTAATAGGAAAAAGTAGGTAACCACTAAGAGTTGATAGGATAGGTTGCATACAGGATGAGAGAGCTCGTGGATCTAGTCCTTGGATAGTTTTTATTGTTGTATTGTAACAGATAGAATAAAGAGACTATGATTATGAGATAGATATCAGTAGAACATAGTAGAGTAGAAGAAAGACACAATGGAGAACTGCAATATATGTAAAAAAAATTCATGAATGAATAGAACAGACAGAATTTTCCCAAATCATGGATTGTGTTCATTTGATGTATGAATGGACAAATGTTATATTCTGTGAATATGGTTTAGTTTATTTCATTCATTTATGATTGTTAAGAAGTTGATTGTATGAGTTCGTGACGAAACTGGATAAGTTTCAATTGTTTCTCTTCTGACACTCGTATGCAAGGTGTGCATCTCGAATGCAAGGAGTNGAACGCTAGGTGGGAAAGAAGAAATTCTTTTCAAGAAATCCTTCGAACTGAGTTATCAAAATCCAGAGAACGCAAGGAGTGTGTGGGAAGTTGAAATCCTTTAAGGATCAAGATCAGAAGGGATAAAAAATTTCATAAGTGTTGACGATATCCAAGAGTCGGACTCATAGGAGAAGCAAAGGTTGAAACCTTTGAAGACTGAGAAATATTCTAAGTCGAAAGAGATCAGAAGTTCATGAGGAGGAGTGACAATGGTCATTGGATCACAGTGAAAAAGACCAACAACCATCTGATTAGAACAAGGTGCACGAGCCTTAGTGCTTCACACGCGTAGGAAAGAGAACTCACCAAGGTTTGAGAACTGAGATTTTTGAACCCCGAAGAGCTAGAAATCTGAAGTGAATCACAATCGTTCGATTAGCCGAAGCAGATCTAAGCTGTCAGATCGTTCGAAGTAAAATTTGAGCATCGGATTGGCCAAGTGAACCTGAGTCATCAGATATCGTGAGTTCAGGGGGAGGAAATCTTGATACTTGATATTCCCGAAGCACAAAGAGCCGGAGAGCCGAAGCGAATTTGGACCATTGGATCTAGAAGGATACCTGTCGGTGGGTCATGAGATCCAGAGGAAGGCAAAGGTGAAATGTTGAAACACTCTAAGCACGAATAGACAAATATCTGAGAGTCATCAATCTACAAGGAGACACTTGTCAACAGATTGCGAGCTCCGGGAAAATTGTAGTGGGGTTTCAGTTGAGATCTCAGATTGTCAAATCCCGAAGATCCGAGGTAAATATGGACCGCCAGATCTAGAGGAGACGTGGCATGAATCCGTGGACTCTGGGTAAAGTCATGAAGTGATTCAAAGCCGTCAGATCTAGGAGAGATGTGGCATAGATCCATGCATTCTAGGTAAAGAACAAAAGAAATCGTTGATCGTTAGATCAAGTGGACATGCATCATTGGATTAAATCCTTTTGATAAAATCCAGTGGGGAAAAAGGGTGAAGTTGAGATTTGAAATCTTCGAAGTCTAGAGACCTGAAGGGGATCTCTACCGTTGATCGAAAAGAGGGTCACATGACCATTGATCTGATTTGAAAGGTCAAACACCCGAAGTGAAGGCAGGACTGTTGATTGAGTAGGACAGGTGTCTGCATATCATCAACTCTGAAATATTGGAGTACGAAAGAAAGAAAGGTTTGAGATTTCAAAACCCTGAAGTCTGGAATTGTGAAGAGATCACATCCGTTGATCTAGGAGGGATAGATCTGGTCTATAGATTTGGAAAGGGAATATCTAAACCGTTAGTTCAGACAGTACTGTCAAGATCGCGAGATTGATGATCCCATAGCATTGAGGGGACAGGAGTTGCGCGGACTTTAAAAATATTGAGGGCGAGCCGCAATACAAACCATGGTTTTTGCAAGAAGACATGTGGTGGCTTGAGGAGAATTGTGGGCCGAAAATTAGTTTGATCCCAAACCACCTTTGGCCGTGCTTGCAATTGCATGGTCATGTGAAAGGTCATTTCCCAAGGTCACATCAAGAGGGGGCTTATCAAAAAAGGATCTAACTCTTAGTACTATTAGATTTCGCAAAAGAGCAAAAGGGAAGGTTGTGGGTGCCATTAGACCTGGACCAAGAAGCCTAAAGGGCATGTGTTTAGATACAGAAGGAGACCATTAAGGTTTCAGAGTTTCATTTTACACAATAATCAGAGATCCTTGACTGAGAGGTCGTGTATCCCTACGGTGGAGTAGGAGGGTTGCATCAAGTGGTATTAGATTTGATATTGAGTTTGTTTGTAGACATCAAACAAAGGAGAAAGGAGACAAATTGAGATCATTTTTGGTATCAAGAATTTGATTTTTGTTTGTAGGTGACGTAGTGGAATCATGCCACCCAGAAGGCATAGAGAGAATGCAAAAATGGAAAAAGAAATGAGGCGACTCTGAATGAGACTGGATGCCATGGAAACAACACAAAGAAGAGAACCAGACATTGGAGATATCAGTGAAGCTGAGAGCGAAGAAGTAGAGGTCAAAGAAAATGTAGCAAAGGATGTTGCACACGATCGCTTAATAAAAGTTGTTTCAAAGATAGGAGCCAGAGAAAGGATAGAGGTACCAATGTATGAAGGAAATTTATAATTTGAAGAATTGTTAGACTGGGTATGTGCTATGGACAAATACTTCGATTATGAAGATATCGAAGAGGAAAAGATGGTGAAGCATGCAGTGACAAGACTGAAAGGTCATGCAGTGCTATGGTGGGATGAACTACAAGCCAAACATAGGAGCAAAGGTAAGCAAAAAATTAAAAGCTGAGATAGGATGGTAGCCAAGATAAAAGCAAAATTTATCCCAAAGGATTACCAAATAAATATGTTCAAGAGATTGCAAAACCTGAGACAGAAAAGCTTATCAGTGAAGGAGTACTATTAAGAACCAAATATCAATATAGCATAGAAAACCTCAGAAAAAGTACTCAACGGCTTGAAAAATAGATAATTTCAGATAATAAGCCTCTTCGAGGGGGAAACCTCGTTTTACCCCACTTAAATCTTCAAGTACAAGATGATTCAAAATGCAAATGTCTCCTTGGTATATATAGGAGAATAGGAGGTATAATTACAACTAATGGCCTAAAGCCGACATAAATAAAATAACATTACTAATATAATATGCCCCAATTAA
>JASDQU010380671.1:0-11121 GCA_032191745.1 Picea mariana | reverse complement strand
GACTGAACTTTGACTGCTTATAAATTTTGATCCGTAACTTCGTTTGACGAGTCGTTTGCACTGTTAGAAAGCTTGTGACGTGATCTTCGTGATTGTGCCCTTTTTCCTGATTTTTAGGAACTTTGAAAATTTTCCCTTTTGTTGTCTGTTGAATCCATTCTGAGCATTCTAAGTTGCTTCTGTGCGTTCTGAGTTGTCTTAATATTCTCTGGGTCCTTTTTGGTTCATTGGGGCATCCCCCTTTCATCACCATCTTTTAAAATATATTCTTATCATGGAATAAATACCGACTATCACCAATTCCCCTATCCCAAATATTTGTACTTTGACCTCTCATCCATTCCTTTGTAGTCTCACCCATTCAACATAGTTTACACAATATTTTTTCGTCCCCCTAACACCAGATCATGTTTTACAGTTGCTTCCATCATTTCATTTTCCCCCAACCAAGGGAAATTCTCCAGTCCCATACAACTTGAACTTCATTCATGTCACCATTCCATCCATCCTCTCCTCCATCCAATCCCTGACACCTATTTGATCGAATCGATGTCGAGAATTCAATTGATTCTTGTAGTCGTGCCTCTTTCTTGTGGACGTCAACTTAGATTTCCAGGTAGGTGGTAGTATATTGAATCCCATTCCGTTATTAATGAGCAGTCTTGGATGGCACAAAAAGAGTTTCCATCGCTTTTTGATGGCATTGACCCCCATGAAATTCAAATCCAACAAAGTTTCATGTTACAGTGGGTCTTACTATGTGACCATTGCAGTTTTCAGTAATCATTGAAGACTTATAAATTTTATAGGCCATCAATTCTTCCGAGTGGTTCATACCTAGATTCAAAGCCCGTTGAGTAATCAAAACCATCATCTGTCATTTTTTGATGCCCCCAAGGGCATTGTAGACATCTACTTCATCATAAATACTTAGTTTTCATCATTTCATTTATGGTTTCATGAAACGAGCATGTTGCATGCCCACCTCGTTTATACACAGAATTAGATTTCAGGTTTAGGATATTACTTGATTCCATTCAAAATCCCCTTTTCCTCCAACGGATTTCTCTCACAATTCTTCTCAGCAGTAGCTACAAATATCCTATCTCATGACAATCTCGGCAAGATAAACATTGATATATTCTAGCTATACATATTCTCCTAGCCTCACACATCAAGGGGCATCTGTTATCACCAAAAAATTGCTCATAGAAATACAGAAAATGGATGAAGAAACAACTAGCATAGACATAACATACTTCCAACATTTACATAATCTATTTTAGCAAGATGATCAAAACTATATAAAAGACATGAATTTATGCACACTTCTAGCAAAGCTAGCACATGAACATTCACGCAAACCAAAACAAATCCAAATGCACACAGTGCATGCCCCGCATGACTGTCCTTGAATAAATCCATGCATATGCGTAAATGATGCATTTATGAATTTGGTCGGGCCTCAACCACTTTCAGGATGTAGTGAGTCAAAACAAGACCCCAAGATCGACCTAAAATCTCTCCTTGGGATGACCAAAAGGATGGTATGTACCTCTAAAGGACTCCCATTCACTCTTGGAACAAGTTATGAAATACTTTGCTATGGTCCTATAAATAGATGGTCATTATATGCTAAAAAGGAAGAAGTTCATTGTATTTTTATGCTTCCCAATTACTCTTGGAGAAACCATTTGTTCTCTTGAGAATAGTTTGAGCAAGCATTACATAGGGAATGCATTCCACCTCTTGGAAATATTTTCCATAGAGTTCTTCACCATTTTCAATTCCAGATAGGAGAGTAAAAGCTCTACTTTGAGGGATTCAAGATCCCACCCTAGGAGTAATAGGGGATTCATAAATCCCACATTTCGCCTCTTGGTGTTCTCAATTTCAAAGACCATTCTCTATTAGATAACCATTCTTTTTGTCCAATTTCATGCATCCTTTGTTTATATCTTCTTAGTTTAGTTTTCTTTGTTTGTCATTGATTTCTTGTTCTATTTCTTGCTTTCTTGCTTGTGGGTTCACTAACCTACTAATAATTGTTTTGTATTTCTTTTCTAGCCTATCAAGGAAACTAAAGTGGTATCATTTTTATCACTCTAGCGACCAAAATACCCAAACATGGATGAAGTTACATGTAGTTGGGGTTCCACGCGCATGGATATGACTCTTTTGGTGTCTTGCTCATGCAGTGGTCTACTATGCAAAGCATGCTGAGGGAGGGTAAGGACCCTTAGGAAATTGATTAGGAGATACTTTGATTATTGTATTTTTTCGTATTTTAGTCCATATAGAGGGCAATAAAGGATTAAAATCCTTTTTTGAGATATGATCCACCTATTGTAACTATTGAAATTGATGATGATATGATGTGCTTCTGATTTATTGTTATTACAAGAATGATTTGAGTTTTTTTTTAATGTGAATGGTGTAAATGCCAATCTAATACGTAATTAGAAAATGAATCACATAATACATTGGCACATCTTGGAATATGAACTCAAGTAATATCATCAAAAAAATTCTCCAAAAAATGCACTCCAAGGAAACAACAAAGTAACATAGGGTTGTGAATATGATAATTACTGTTTAGTTGGAATACAACCAGTTAAACATCGAGACAAACTTGTAAGGGCCAAATGCAGTGTGCAATGGAGTCACAGAGTAGTTCAATAAGAACTCTATACTCAACTAAATTATTAGTAGATGGGTTTAAATGCGCACCTCCATAAGCAAACAATTCTCATCTAGGTGAATAAATCACCCAAGTGTCAGAAGCCAGATTATGAGTATGGTGACTAGCACTATCTGCATACCCTACGAAAATCGATGAATCACATCACATATTCCAACCAAGTAGAAACACCATAAGCATCATTAATGGAAAAATAACATTTTACTATCATATTGTACAACTATATACAATAATTACAAAAATACTGGTTAAGCAAAGATGCTCAAGCATGGTACTTTTTTAGATAGAGCCAATTTCTAGGCTTGAAAAGTGCATTCTCGTCAAAATATTCTAGCTCGTATGCTCCTTTTTGTAAGGCACATATCAAAAATTAAAGGCCATACCATAACGTATTAAACTTGTTTTCCCCCAATGCATATTTTTTCTAGTTGTATACCAGGACAAGATCGCCTTTAGAAAAATCCTTGGGTGCATGGACTTATCATACTGACCCTTAACTCATTTTTCGTGCACTTCATTCGTAGTCACAGCATCCGAACATTTCTCATCAAGTTGTTCTATATGGAAAAGGAGTGCTTCTAACTCAGTGGAGTCAGGTATAAGGTCTACAACCATATTAAGGTACGAAATGCAACACTCAATATGTAAAACAGATTTGAATCCATGAACGAGATGGAAAGGAGAAAATGCTCGTAGTTATTTTTATTTCCGTCTGATATGCACATAAATCTAGATAGATCATAATGTACCAGTTAAACCTGCTTGCATTGACCATGCATCGAAGAATGGTCTTAAGAGACTTATCAATGACCTTGAAATGTCCATTCACCTACTGGTAATACAGAGACGAGTGTTCCTATCTAAAACCCAACTTAGAAGCAAGTTTTGACATCATCTTGTTCTAGAAGTGACTTCCATGATCAATGACAATATCTTTTGGAACACCAAACCGATTTATAAATTGGTTAAAAATGAAGAAAGTGACAGTCTCACCATCGCTGGAAACGTAGGCATGGCCTCCACCTACTTTGTGAAATAATCAATAGACACAATGATGTAATGATGCACCCTAGCCGAAGGTGGGTGGCATGTCATAAAATCAATGCCCCACTTAGTAAATAGGTCAATGGTGATGACTATAAAAAGAGGAGCAATATGCGCGTGCATCTTTTGAGAAAATATCTAGCATGGGTGACACTTCTTGACCTCTTCTATGCAGTATTTAAATATTGACATCCAAAAGTACCCAATACGCAAGATATTCTGGGTTGTTTCCAGTACTGATAAGTGACTTCCACATGATCCACTGTGACAGTCATTAAGCATAGCCTATGCTTCCTCGTGGGTTAAACAATGAAGAAGAATTGAATCAAATCCTCGACGATAGAAAGTGTCACCGATGATAAGGTAATTCTTCGTCTAATGGTGAATCAAAGACGATCATCCTTTGAGTAATGCGAGGAAAACTTAAGATTCGAGAGATATATAAGGATATCTCCATACCAAGGATTAGTAAACAAATACAGAATATACGCTCATCGGGAAGTTAGTCAGTGACTTCAATATCATCATTCTCTACTCTTCGACATAACTTCGACAAATACTAATGACCTTTTGGATTTGGCAGAAAAAAATCCAAATCAAACTCTTGAAGAACAACAATCCATCTATTATACTTCCCGCCAATTATTCACTGAGTCAAAACATACTAAAAAGGGTGAACGTCGGCAATGACAGTCGTCTTGCACAAAGGAATATAATGTTGGAGGTGTTGAACAACATGAAATGATTCTAAGGTCAGTTTCTCAACGTGATAATACTTTAGCCTAGGTCCCATCAAAGCATGACTCAAATAATAGATGACATGTTGTTGGAGCTTGTCATCCTCCTGAACTAATACCATACAAATCAAATATTCAACTGTCGCGAGATATTGTAGAAAACATATATTATAATCTGGGAGGATGAGCAAAGGAGTCGAAACTAGAGATTTGTTCAATGCGTCGAAGGAAAGTTGTGCTGACTTTTTCCCAATAAAATGGAACCCCCTTCTTCAATAGGTGCATAAAAATGTTTTGTGATATCAACATAATTTGGTACAAAATGTCAAAGGAAACTCCCCTTTCCTTGTAGACTTTGAAGCTGAGGTATTGTGCGCAAGGGAGGAAATTTATTTATTTCCTCTACCTTTAAAGGGTCAACCATGATCCCTTTAGTTGAAACGATAAATCCTAAGAGACGTCCCAAAGTCACACAAAAAATGCATTTTTGTGGATTCAAGTGAATTTGATAGTGACAACATCTCTCAAAGTTAAGGGAGAGGTGTAGAAGATGTTGTTTCCTCTTACACAAGTGGGTTGTGAGATCATCCAAATAATCCTCCACTGTGTTCTTAAGATTGTGGAAAGAGAACATCATGGCCCACTGAAAAGTAGCTCCAACGTTTTTAAGGCCAAAAGGCATATTTTTGTACGCAAAGGTTTCCAAAGGAAAAATAAAAATTGTCTTACATTGGTCCTCAAGGCGGATCTGTATCTAGTTATAACCAGAAAAACCATCCATCAATGAGAAAATATCACTTCCTTTGCATTCGTTAAGAATTTGATTGATAAATGGTGTAGGGAAGTTACCCTCAAGACAAGATTTTTTCAAATCATGAAAATCCATGCACACTTGAATCATACCTTGTTTCTTGTCTACCGGAAAAGGATTGGATACCCATTATGTCAATGGGATTGGATATATAAATCTTTCTTTGAGCAATTTTTCTACCTCAACTTTGATTGTTGTTGCTTTCCTTGGGTTAATTGGTCACAATTTCTGTCGAACTAGCTTAGCATTCTCATAGGTTCAAGTCTCATGTTCGATAATTCTAGGATCTATGTTAGGCATTTCCTTGTAAGACCAAGAGAAAACATCACAAAATTCCTTGAAAAATGTCATATATTGATTAATTTCATATTGAGAACATTATGCCCTGACAAAAACGTTTTCAACAACATCAAGAGTTCCAGAAATGTTGATTGGAATGGTTTTCGATATTTTTTTCATATTCCCCTCAGAATATACACCGTGCTTTGCTAAGGGGTTCACTGTTTTTCCATCATTTCTAATCACAACTGACTTAAATTATCCTCCTTCCACACGACTGATCTCTGGGAGAAAATACAATTGAGGATGTATATCCTCCCATGGTCTTTCTGACCCAGTCATTTCCTCGATAATAGCCTCTTCTGACAATATGACCATATCAAGACAGTCTTGATAAGTTGAAGAATTATGAGCCCAGGCGAGCTCCATATACTGATCATCCTCGTTTATCCATGCAAGAATATGATTAGGGTTTGTAGTAGTGCGTTGAATAGCCTGGTAAGCGACCTCAACTGTAGATAGTGACCTATCCAGTTCGACATTTGCATGACCTTCGACCAATTCACACAACAAGGGTAACACCCATGGATCCGGGGAACTTGACTTTTGAAAGTCAACCAGGGTGGCCTAAATATAAGACATCAGTGATAGGAAATTAAAAGTTCCCATGAGCGAAGGGCATATTATAACACTGATACTCTCAGTTTCTGACTAATATTTTTCAATCCAGGGAATCRTRGATCCTRRATTTTCCATGGAGCTAGAGCGGTTAAAATCCATTTGATCAATAGTCACAATACTTACCTCATGGGGAAAGCATAAAATTTGAAATACCAATGAGACGAAAATTGTCATCACATAAGTCCAACTCCTTCCCAATAACAAATTATAGTCGAGTGGCACGTCGACTACCTCTACTTATACGAAAATGGACTTCCCTCCTAAATAGACTGAAAAAGAGGAAATAATCCCATGAGGTCTAAAAGATCATTCATTGAAAGCGATTAACAAAGTGGGAGAAGGTGTGGGTTCTGGAGAGCCAATAAATTTCTAGTAGGACAAGGACATGACACACGTCGAAGTGCCCTCATATACGATGATCCTCTTGATTACATGTTTCACGTATACAATGTCAATCTAGAAGGCTATATAATAAGGAAGGTGAGGCTTGACATCGGTAGCATCAAACTTCATAGTGAGTTAGCTAGAAGAATCTGCCACTCCAATCACAAATAACAATGTGATGCATTGCATGGGGAAACTTTGAATCACCTCTAAAGCAGACATCGCACATAGCGTTTGAGATAAATCCTCAACAATGGAATAGTTGGGTGAAGCTCGAGTATTAGGGTTATGTGACATCCATCTGTACCCACCATTTGGTATGTATGAAATCATTTCCTTCTCAAGTTTTTCTATGTGGAGAGGCCCCTAAGGATCAAAAGTTTATTTACCTTTCGATTTTGAATCTGGATTATTATAATCACAGGATTTGGTTGAAAAGTCTACCTCCTCTTATTTTAACTTCGTAGAATTAACCATATTAATGAATGAGAATGATCCATCTGAAAAAGGTGCATTAGAAGTGCCCCCTTATGGATTGGAAGTGGAAGAGCAAACCTGCATATTTTGTCCTTGCGGAAATAGGTTCTTCAATACGACAAGCTATTATTGTTGTTGTTGTTGCAACTTTATCAATTGTTAGGATTCTTCCATCTTTAGGCATTTATGAGTAAGGTGATCGTCCCCACAAAGCTTGCATGGAAATTTCACCTTTTCGTTTTCATATGTTTCCCCCTCATAATTTTTATTAGGATTTTTATTTTTCCCCCACTACCATTCCTACCCTTTCCTTTCTTCTTATCTATGGGTTGTTGAGGATCCTTTTGATTCTTTGATTTCATAGTGTGTACATCCTAGGACTAGGTGGTAGGGGTGGTCGAGCCAGGGGTTGGACCAATGATAGTTTATTGTATAGACAACTGTTTCATATGGTCATAGACCAAATCTGTGAATTTGATTTGCGAGGAATCGACAATGCCATCGACATGCGGTCAAGATTTCGATTTTTGCAGGTCGATATTCGACAGTGTTGCATTGGGCATGATCTCATAGAGCATACCTGATTGAGAGTAAATCAAATCCAAATGTCGTGCTCTAAATATTTCCTACTCTTCTGTAAACACCCATGAAGTGGCCATCCTTAGAAATATAAAGAAGTAATCAATTCAAGAACTATTCTAAGAGAAATTTCGGTGGGACCATGACTTTGATAAAGCTCTTCCATCTACTCTACTCCCGAATATTATTGGAAATGTGCATAGATTTATCTTGTTTGAAGTTAGCTAAAATCATTGTACCAACATCACACTGAACAAGGAGTTGGAAGTGGTTGATAAAACCCATGGCAATATTTCCATATGTTACATACTTAGACCTCTCCATTTCTATATACCACTTAGCGGCGACCCCAGTGAGGGTGCGTTGGAACAATCGTAACTGGATCGAGTCGTTGTTCAACGAATTAGACAATCACCACAAGTGAAATGTTGTTACGTGATCCTATGGGTATTCACCACTCTTTCCTTCGAAATTTGGTATGTCTGATGGTAGTTTGGTGGGGAACGTAGGCCAATTCGAGTGATGACGAATAAGGTCATTCATCAACTTACACAAATATGGAAAGTAAAGAGTTTCCAGAAAAGGTAGCCTAGGATGCGACATTGAATGATTAACAACCTGAAAAGAAGGTACTGGATTGAAACTAGAACCAAGTTTCTAGGAAGAGTTTGCGAATGAGTCAGAGCCTTGGGTAAACCCTTAGTTATGGTTAAACAAAAGAAAACTCCCACCTATCTAATTCCCAAACGAAAAATTAGGGTTTCCCCCTTTGTATCCTCCTTGCAAGTGAAAACCTCCCTACATTGGGTTCAACTGAACGAGAAATGGGTTTCCCCATGATGGAATCTTCTGCAAATTGAAATAACCTTGCATAGGATTCCACTGAGCTTGGAAGGCGATACCCCCTGCCGACACTTGAGAAGTGGTGAAATAATTACTCTCGAACCCACCATATAATGTGAATGAGATCGAGGTGGAGGGAATGCTAGCAGATTGGAATCTGCTACCCATAAGCACCCCAGCCCCCAAAGGGGTTAGGGATGAAATATGGGGGAGTCTCACTCTTGACGGATGGGAACGACAGAGGGATATGACCTCTGCCCCAAGGAACAACTTGGTAGGGAACAGAGGAATTCACTGAACCAACATTAGATACTTGGGATGTTCACTGAGACATAGTCAACGCCTTTAGCATGTCCATTGATGGCATACCGAACGATAAAACATTAGTTATTGAAGGTAATTATATAGCCACACCAAAAGGTTGGGTGGAACCAACAACCAATGGACTAGAGTTGTTGATAGATGCGACAACAGTGGATTGAGCCACACTGGTTTTTTGATTCAACGTGTTAGAGGGAAATATCCCAATGGTAACAATTATCGAGCTAGGAGTTACGAGAGCTCCTGAACTAGACACTTCTGGAGTGCCTTTCATTGTGGCCCATTGAATAGGGCTACTATCAGCAAATTCTGACCTAGGAGGAAGAACTTGCATGAAAACTGGAGCATAAGGCCCAGTTAATAGAGAGTTGGAAGGTGGAGTGAATTCTTCGTCCCCAAGATCAGTTACTATTACAACCTCCAACAAAGAAATATTATTCTCTATCGGTTTCATATGAATGGTCTCGACTAGATCAGGCTCTACTAATGCACCAGATTGATCAAGTTGATGCCTCAAAGGAGGCGGTGGAGGGTTCAATCTTTCTTCAATAGGTGGAAGACTTTGAATTCTTCTCGACCAACAAGATGGTTAGTCAACCACTCTGAGTTTTCAACTCTAGGTGACTGCGTACACGCCTTCCTAAGCAAGTCTACAATCACTAAGTACACCACTAAAAAAATCGCAACAACAAACACAAACTACCTTGCTAATATACCGAATCAGGTAGATTAGGTCCTGAGATCACAATAGTCACAAGGTAAGGTAAGGACCTTCTGGATGAAGGCATGGGTTGATTAAGTCCCGTGGACTGATGAATGAAGGAGTGAGAAGTAGTTATCCCTATATCCACTGACCAGCCTTATCCGCTGCAAGTACCCATGCTTCGCAGGGCACCCTCCTATATTACTGGAAAGTGTGATATGAAGTCTTCCCTAGGTACCATGAGAAACTCCCCATAGTCACCTATGATATCCCTAGGAAAAAAAACTAAGGTCACCACCTCATAGTCAAATTCTGAGGGGTACAGTCAATAATCAGGATAGAACGCATGGGAAGGGTAACTAAGCCCGAAACTCCAGAGGACTCTCTACAAAAGGGCCAGTGTCAGTTCATAAAATATCAAACTAGGTCAAAATCTTCCAGAGGACTTACACCGAGAGGGCCAACATCACTTCAGGAAAACCTCAACCAGGTTCAAAATTCACAGAGGACTGATGCCAAATTAGTATGTGACACTTTAGGAAAACCCCCCAATATATGATATCTTCACTATGCTCAATTAAGCTTCAGAGGGGTTATCTCATCGACTCTCCTTCATGAGACCTCATGTTTAACTCTTATGTTAGAGGAGATTCTCAGCTATACTTGTACGACAATTGAATTTTAACTATCCCTAGCTCAGACTCCTACGTTTGTTTTCTGGCCTTGGAGAAATTAACTCTCCAACCTAAACCAAGGCCATAACCTACAACTAGTCTGTTCACCCTTTAAAATGAAAAATTCTGATAAATTTTAGTTAGTGTTCATTTTATGGGACTGTTATTTACTCAAAGGGGTGCTTATAAAACTAAATGGTGTTTTGACAGACACAACAAAAAAGCACTTAAGAATACAAATGCATGATGCAGTTTCTTCACTGAAAAATGAGTGTAACAACGCTTCAAATCAAATGAAAACAAACTCTTTCTTTTATATTTTTTTCAAAAATGAAAACAAGTCACTTTTTATTGTATGCAAGATCTTAAACCACTTTGCAATGCAAATCTAAGATGTTTTTTTAAAGGAAATGTAGAACAGAGTGCAAAAGAACTTTGCAATACTGGATTTCTTTTCTTTTACTAAGGATACTGAAACAAAATTTTCTTTTTTTTTAAAGCACAAGACTAAATCCAAGAAGAAAAAATGTTTACAATGGACTTTTCTTTTCAAAAATGATAATACAAAAGGCAAGGGAAGAAGTTCAAAAGTATACACTCTTACACTTTAATTTTGGATCAAAACAAGAAAGCAAGAAAGGTACAGGGGGATAAAGACTACAAAATATATTACTATGCACCTAATGAACCATTGTACTAATAGGAAACAAAGTGTAAGAAACACCCAACTAATCTTTATGAGACCCTAAACCATAAAAAGAAACAAAAACACTTTTTAACAAACACAAAAGTTGGCCTAAAACTTTAAGTTTTTCTTGCAATCTTGGAAACAAAGAAACATATTTTTGGGACCAAAAAACACTTCTACAGACTCACAAAAGACCCAC
>JASDQU010380670.1:0-11201 GCA_032191745.1 Picea mariana | reverse complement strand
CCTCATGCTACACCCCTGGTTAATAATGATAATTCTGTGTGGGTAGATTTTGAGGATCAACCTACTCAATCGCTTTTGACTATCGGACAAGCTTTAACCCTGAAAGAATCTACTGAGGATGAAATAAACAATAATTTTATTTGTGAACCTTCCTCTGTAACTCCAGCAATTCATAATCAACTAACTACACTGTTGGAGTCTGATAACTAAGAAAACCTCAATTCAGAAAGCCCACCTCAAACACCTAAAACCATCTCCTCTAAAAGCATATGGGTCGAAATTGAACTTGGCAAAACATTGAATATAAACCCTCATTTGACAGATGTTGAAACACAATAGTTAATGAAGTTACTTCGAGAAAATAAAGAGGCATTCACATGGGATTACACAGACATGAAAGGAATCTCCCCTGAATTATGTACTCATAGAATATATATTAAGGAATATTGTCGACCAATCTGTCAACCTCAATGACGAATGAACCCAAATTTAAGAGAAATTCTCAAGGAAGAACTTCAAAAATTGCTTAATGCAGGGTTTATCTATCCTATATCAAACAGTGAATGGGTGTCCCCATTAGTAATAGTTCCTAAAAAGAACAGGAAATGGAGTGTGTGTGTGGATTACAGAGCTTTAAATAAATCCACTCAGAAAGATCACTTTCCACTACCATTCATTGATCAAGTGTTAGATAATTTGGCAGGGAAGAAATTTTTCTCATTTTTAGATGGTTTTAGTGGGTATAACCAGATCAAAATTGCACCTCAAGATCAAGATAAAACCACCTTCACCAGCCCTTGGGGAACCTTTTCTTATAGAGTCCTTCCATTCGGACTGTGTAATGCACCAACAACCTTCCAAAGGGCAGTTTTAGGAATTTTGTCCGATATGCTTAATGACTCTATGGAAATTTTTATGGATGACTTTACTCCTTATGGTGTTTCTTTTCAGGAAGCACTAGAAAACCTTGAGAAGGTACTTAAACGATGCATACAAGCTCAACTTTCCTTAAGCATAGAAAAATGCCATATGATGATGAGTGAAGGAATAGTGCTTGGACATTTTATATCATCTCAAGGAATTCAGGTAGACCCATCCAAAATACAAGTCATTAAGGACCTTCCTACTCCCAAAACTCAAACAGAGTTAAGAAGCTTTCTAGGGAATGCTGGGTACTACAGAAGATTTATTAAGAACTTTTCCAAAATAGCTTCTCCCCTGTTTGTTTTACTGATAAAAATTCTGAATTCAAATGGACTAATTTTTGTCAAGAAGCATTTAATACACTTAAGCATCAGTTATCTACAACCCCTATCCTTAAAGGACCTGATTGGACACTTCCCTTTCACATATCCTCTGATGCTTCAGATACTGCTATAGGAGCTGTTTTGGGACAGGAAGAAGATCATCTCCCTTATGCTATATATTTCATCAGCAAGAATATAACCCCTGCTGAACTTAATTATACAGTCACCGAGAAGGAATTCTTAGCAGTTATTTATGCAATTAATAAATTTAGACACTACATTACTGGCTATTCTACTTTTGTCCATACTGATCACTCAGCCATTAAGTACTTAATGAATAAACCTATCACAAATGCTAGAGTCGCCATATGGCTACTATTATTGCAAGAATTTGATATTACAATTGTAGATAGACTAGGAAAAGAGAATGTAGTTGCTGATTTCCTTTCTCGATTGACAACTGATGATGATACCCCAGTGGATGATTCCTTTCCTGATGAATATCTATTTACAGTTTCTGCTCACTCACCTTGGTATGCAGATATTGCTAACTACTTGGTTGCAGGGAGGTTACCATCACACCTATCCTACTGAGAGAAGAAAAGTATTATTCATCAAAGTGCTCGGTACAGTTGGATAAGTGGGTACCTTTTCCATACAGGAGCCGATCAAGAGATTCAAAGGTGTATTCGAGAAGATGAGGTATATGATCTATTGAAAGCTTGTCATGATGGCCTTTGTGGAGGGCATTTTGCTGATAAGAGAACAGCATACAAAATTCTCAGGATGGGGTACTATTGGCCCTCACTCTTCAAAGATGCAAAGAAATATGTCAAGGCCTATGATAGCTGCCAAAGAGTAGGCCAACCTAATCATAGATATGAAATGCCATTAAACCCTTAGGTAGTACTTGAACCATTCGAAAGATGGGCCTTAGACTTCATAGGACCCATCAACCCTCCATCCAATCAAAAGGTTTATATACTGGTTTGCACAGACTACATGACTAAATGGGTGGATGCCAAGGCACTCCATAGAGCGACTGAAGAAGCAGTTATAGATTTCTTATTCAAAGACATCTTCACCAAATTTGGAATGCCAAGAGAATTAGTTACAGATGGAGGACCTCCTTTCTCTTCTCATGGGTTCAAAGCCACCCTTCAGAAATATCATATTCAGCAGAGAATGACTACAGCATATCACCCCCAAGACAATGGACTAGTGGAAAGCACAAACAAAGTAATAGAAGCCATTCTCACAAAAACAATGAAGGAAAGTAGAAANTGGTCCTACAGGCTCCTTGAAGCACTATGGGCCTACAGAACTACCTGGAGAAATACTACAGGATTCTCTCCCTATGAATTAGTCTATGGAAAGAGTGTTGTTTTTCCTGTGGAATTTGAGATAAAAACCTTAAGGAATGATTTAGCTGTCAACCTTAATCTAACTGATGCACAGACAGCCAGGTTGCAACAACTTAATGAACTAGAGGAGAAAAGACTAGATGCCATTCAACAAACAACCATAAATCAACAGCAAAGATCACAATGGCATGACAAAAATATCAAGAACAAGTAGTTCCAAAAAGGTAATTGGACTCTACTGTATGATTCCCGGTTCAAAGAATTTCAAGGGAAACTGCGTACAAGATGGCTTGGCCCTTACGAAATAGACACAGTTTTCCCCAATGGAATAGTAAGGCTTCTCACAATCGATGACTCCAGAACTCCGTTACTTGTAAATGGTCATCGACTCCATCTGTACCAGCAACCTATCTCTAAAGAAGATTTTAAGGCCACATGCATGGAAGATGCTCATTTTCTCTTCATTGAGGGGGTTTCTACCCCTAATAACAATTAATTCTTTTAAGTTAATTTTTATTTAGTATTAGATTAGATTAGATTTTAATTACTAATAATCTCTGTCAAGAAATACCACGCTACAGTCAATTTTTGCAGATCCCCGATCGAAACACAGCCACTAGGAGAGGATGATCCTACTTCAAAGAGACAAGCTTTCACGATGCTGAAACACCACTGTTCAGCATTGTTGATTTTTCACGATGCTGAAACACCACTGTTCTGCACGTTTCATTCTTCCTGCTCCCAAAACACTATAGTCCGCCATCTCCTCACCATCCTTCATCGACAAAACAACACCGTCCAGCTATTGTTTCACCTTTTCTTTTCCATTGCTGAAACACCATTGTCAGCAACCCTTCATCATTTTCCCCGATGCTGAAACACCACTGTTCAACACGTTTCGTTCTTCCCACTCCCAAAACACTACAGTACACCATCTCCTCACCATCCTTCATTGACGAAACAACACCGTCCAACTATTATTTCGCCTTTTCTTTTCCATTGCTGAAACACCGTTGTCAACAACCCTTCATCATTTTTCCCGATGCTGAAACACCACTGTTCAGCACTTTTGACTTTCTTCCGATGCTGAAACACCACCGTTCAACACTTTTCACTTTCTTCTGATGCTGAAACACCATTCCTTGGCAGTTCTTCATCTACAGCAATTGTTTCGTTCTTCTTCGTTCCTGAAATACCAGTCATTCACCATCGTCTGTCAGCAAGCTTCTACGCCCTTAGATCATAGTTTGTCCTTCTATTCAGCAAACCCTTGACACAATTCATCTATTAGATCAAAAGTCTCCGTCACGATCGGACTACCACGGACAGGCATGATATTTTGTTTGCAGAACGAATCAAACGGTAACGCGAGGTATGTAAATTTTTATGTAATTTAGTTAGACTATAGTTAATGAGAAAGATTCTAAGTCATTATGACCATTCAAGTGCAATCATTACGAGTCGCACTTAACGGGAAGGGAAGTACACATCAAATCTGCGATACCATCATTTCACCCAATTTCACCGCTGCCATCCCCATTTCACCACCTTTTCACGCATTTAACCACTATTCCTGCATATAGTCCTTCGGAAAACTCACTCTATGCAGAGCTGATACACAAACTCTCGACGTTGTATCTTACTGAGATAGTAGCCATGGGAGGATCTGTCATATGAAATGAGCCCGCCACCACAGCACTGCTCGAACACTATCTAGTAGCGTATCAAATCTTCCAGCAGGCAGGATGGCTCAGTTACTTCCAGAGACTCCAGTGGTATAATGAACAACAGGTTTTGGAATTTGCCCTAAACCTTCAGGAGGACCATTCCGTTGTCGCAGGAGTCCAAATTTCAGTGATAGAGGACGATATAGCAGAGGTCTTAGGCCTCCCTATCAATGACACTCGCATATTCAGCAGAAAACATATCATTCAGAATGTGCAGCAGAACTTCTTCCTGCCAGAGGAACTAATTGTACCTAAAGGCCGAGGCGTTCAACTCAGCTCATTGCCACCTCCATGGCCGGGAGTCACAAGATTCATCAAGCATTACCTAACCTGCGAGGGCCGATACCAGGTAGTGTGTCAACACGATTTCCTTCTGTTATCCCATTTAAGGCACAATCGTCGGGTCAATATTCCTTATTATTTACTGGGTTGTTTGAAAAATATGGCGCATTACTGCAGAAAAGCTAAAGATCCCACCCTGTCACTCACCCACCACTGTCTTGTCCAATTACTCATCCAAAGGGGTTTTGCCCAACAAAACCCCCCAGTAAATAACCCACCTATAAACCCCCAAGCAGCTGCCGAAAATCCTGAAATCCTCCAAGAGTAGCAACCGCAAAACCCCCCAAACCCCCCAGAAAGACCCAATAGCCCACCTACAGAACCAACCAGACCAACCAATCCCCATGCCATACCAATATCGCCTCATACCTTACCAGAGTCATCCACTCCCGCCCTTCATATTCTTAGTGATGACTCTGAACAAAATAATTCCTCCTACCCCATCATTGAAGAAAGGCCTTCATGAAAACGTAAACAAGCTCCCCTCTTTCCACCCTTCTTACGGAAAAAGAGAACAAGAGCCTCAACAAGGCCACCCTTGAGTACCACTACCTTAGATCCCCCACCGATTCGACTGATACCCCGTGCACCTCTAACCTCCCCCATCCTGGGATCATGGCCTGTCCCACCCTCGGGCACTGAAACACAAGAACCAGATGCCCAGGGTGGTGCACCATCTTTTCTTTCAAACCCTGTAGCTGAAACACAAGAACTAGCTACCCATTCAGTGGCTGAAACACAAGAACCAGCCATAGCTGCCACACAAGAACCAGCTACAACTGCAACACAAGAACCAGCTGCTGACATTGGAATTGAGATACAGGAATTAGAGACCCCGGATGCTGCAACACCATTCTCCTCAAATAAAGTAGCTGCAACACAAGAACCAGCTACCCATTCAGTGACTGAAACATAAGAACCAACCATAGCTGCCACACAAGAACCAGCTACGGCTGAAACACAAGAACCAACCGCTGACATTGACATTGAAATTCAGGAATCAGAATTCGAAGGTGCTGAAACACTACTTTTCTTACACCAAGAGGCTGAAACACAGGCATCAACTGCCATTCCTGTAGCTACTCCACAAGAACCAACTCATGAGGCCATGACTGCCACACAAGAACCATTCATCCCTCAATCTAAACCTACAATGGTCGATGTCTTGGAAGAAAAGGAGTTTTTAAAGTCTCAATTGGAAGCATATCAGCAAGAATTAGCCAGGGAAAAGGAAGCATATGAAAAAGAATTAAATCGGTACACCTTAGCTTGAACAACAACCTTGCCAGAGAATACTACAGAGAGCTTGTGTAAAGAATATATGTGTTGCCAATGTGGAGATATTTACTATCAAGCAGGCTATAAGGTAATTCAAGTCCCAGTGCCAGGAGCAGCCCCTACTCCTTCACCTTTTGTAGCCAAGGAAGAACCTGCTGCAACATAAGAACCAGTAGGCCCTCCCAAGCCTAAGATTGAACCCGCTGCAACACAAGAACCAGCAGGTCCTCCCAAGCTCAAAACTGAGCCCTACATTGAAACAAAAGAAGCCCCTACCTTTGTCAACAAGGCTGTACAGACAGTGCCTATGGAGGAATTTACACCTCCCAACCAGATCAATCTCTCCACTTCCAGGGACAATCTACTCAAACCTCACCTCATCCCACTACTTTCCACGCTGAAACTTAGACTTCCCAGCTATGGGATGAGTAGGCAGAAATACAAAAATGGAAGAAAGAGTATGCTGAAACACAAGCCAAAAACCTGCAAGTGCACAGACAAATCTGGATCAATCACACTTTCTCAAATTGGGAAGCTCTAGAGCAGATACGTGAGGAATCTCGTGAGATTAAGAAGAAGAACAAAGAATTGAAAGGTAGATTGGTCCTGGTCTTTGATTTGGTGCAGAAGCTACTGGCCACAAGGAAGCCATCTTGCAACTACTCCTTATTGCTGACAGAGAGACTCACATTCTTTCAGATTAAATCCATTCTAGAAGGTAAACCCCATGCAATAATACAATCAACAGATTTTATCAAAACTTTTGTAGCTGCCTCTACCAGGGATCATCACCTCCTCTATGAGGCATACTTTCATAATGAAGCTATTCCAAAAAACAAGTTGCTAAACATAAATCCCCTTGTTGGGGATGTTCAAATTCGAGCATTTACCTCCTTTCTCTTCAATCAAATCATTTGGCAGGATGACTTTTTGGCTGCCAAACACAATGAAGATAATCGCCTCCTCTGGATTAGACCAGAACCACAGAGGGAAGCTACCTTTATCTCACAATATTATGAGTTCTTAAAACAACCAGAGGTGACTGAACATGTTCAGCAGCTACAATCAGAAGTGCTCCAGGATTGTGAACACATCATCAGATCCATAGAGATTCCTGCCCTCCAGGCCAATAACCTGTTTTGGCAGCAATCCACAGAGAAGAGACAATAGCACAATCCTTTTGGTCCTGCCAACTTAGAAGTAGCAATTTCCAGGATACCCAACTATATCCAGTGTGTTAGACATTGTGCTGAAAATTGGATAGGGTACCGGTTCTATTTTCCCATTCTCTGGTTGCCAATAGAAAGGTATCAAGTCAGTTATAAGCTGCCTAAGAAGGCATAAAAAATAGCATGGCAAAGATTACAGTAGGTCCAAGGGTTCAGAACGCCAACGGACAGTACCTCCTAGAGTTACAGCTTGAGTAACTTACATGATCAAAGTCGGTATCAAGACTCTGATTCAGAGTGAGTTGCCCGAGGACATGCAACACCTTGAGTTGGGGGGGATGTTAGGACCACACAATGTACCTTTTTGCCACTATTATACTCTTGATCACCCATATTTAAACTCATACTATCAATTTACCTGATCATTCCAAAGGTATACAATGTCCTTTCTCATTACTATACATTTAAACTGTTTTGCATAATATTTTACATTACTCTTGTACTTGACCATTGATTAGAAATGCATAAGTGTTCAAAACTGCAGATTAGCATCTAAGGCCTGTTGCTGAAACACAGAACTGTCACACAATCCAAGGTCGTTGTTGCTGAAACACAGAACTGATGCTGAAACATAGAGCTGTTGTACAGTCCGAGGTCGCAGATGCTGAAACACAGAGCTACTGCACAGTCCGAGGTCGCAGATGCTGAAACACAGATATGTTACACAGTCCGGAGTCATAGATGCTGAAACACAGAGAAAACCACTAGGACCGACGATGCTAAACAAAGGAAGCCGTTACATTCAGTGGTCAAGCACCAACCGTCGCTCCCACATAATAATGCCGACACAGTCAAGAGCGCAATTCATGTGGCTGAAACAGCCTGCGAATTGCGATGTTGAAACAACATCAGCAGCAATGAGAAGAAGCTGTTACACCAGCCGTAACAACAATACCTCATTCAACTCCTATAATAGCATTCGGTTGCACGAGACTAGGACATCCTATTCTGGTTTAGAAAGTAGATCCAACTAAAGATAGGATTCATATACACATTGTAATTTTTTATCAATTGTATCGAAGGGGTTCCCTCTTTAATAGAGAGGAAATCATCATTCGAAGGAGCCAAGTTTTTATGTATTAAAAAGCTTCAGAGAGAGGGACGTACTTTATTCCAGATTGTAATATGATATTTTGATAGATGAATAGAAAACTGCTTTGAGTATCCTTCTTTAGTTTTCCCGTTTCACGGGAATCTTGTGATAAGGGAGGGCCCACCTTCATCACAAGATTCACCCGTTAGTTTTAGAAGTGTGTTTGTTCAATTTTTGTTTAATTAACTTTTGTTTGCTGAAACACTACTTTTAATGAATTCCACTTTGCTGAAACACTACTGAACTCTGTCTTAGTTTATTGAATGAAGTTCGTAATTCTTTTTATTAGCAATCTTGTGTGATGATTTCATGGTGCTAGCCAGAGATTAGGTTAAGGGTTCCTGCTCAGAAAGGAAGGGATCAGAACGTCCAGTCCTCTGTAGATTTCGATTACTTTTGCAAGTGTTCTAGCCAGAGATTGGGTTAAGGGTTCCTGCTCAGAAAGGAAGGGATCAGAACATCCTGTTCTCTGTAGATTTCCATTACTTTTGCAAGTGTTCTAGCCAGAGATTGGGTTAACAGTTCCTGCTCAGAAAGGAAGGAATCAGAACATCCCGTTCTCTGAAGATTTCATTCACTTCTGCAAGTGTGCTAGCCAGAAACTGGGTTAAGGGTTCCTGCTCAGAAAGGAAGGAATTGGAACATTCTTTTCTCTGTAGATTTCATTCACTTATGCAAGTGTGCTAGCCAGAAACTGGGTTAAGGGTTCCTGCTCAGAAAGGAAGGAATTGGAACATCCTGTTCTCTATAGATTTCCATTACTTTTGCAAGCGAGCTAGCCAGAAACTGGGTTAAGGGTTCCTGCTTAGAAAGGAAGGAATCAGACTATCCTGTTCTCTGTAGAACTCAATTATTTTTCACAAGTGTGCTAATCAGAAATAGGGTTAAAAGTTCCTGCTTAGAAAGGAAGGAATTAGATGGACTTTTTCTCTACTAGATAGAGTTAACTGTCTTCTGCATTACTGTTTTCATGAAAGAGTGTTAGTACTGAAGTCTCTGTTTGAGAGTAAGGGTCCTATTCTCTAGTTGCAGAGTAGTTGTTCTTTCCTGTTGCAAGTGTTATTTTTAATGTAATCCGGGATTCTTAGATTAATCTTTAAGATTTACAATAGGGAAGTTGCTTTCCTGTGATTTAATTCATAACTTCAGTATATTCAAGCAAGTGTGATTAGTATAGTTTCTTTTACTACAACTTTAAGTCACTTTTGGAATTGAGCATATATAGTGCGTGGTTATCTTTGAAATAAAAGAATTCCCTGGGTTGATAATCTATGTATCACTTGGTTGTTTGAATCAATTAAGCAATTATAGTGACCAACAACTATTTAGACATCATAATAGTTAGCGTTCATTTGTTAGTATTCCATTCATGCATTATCTCTTATTACATAATCCAAGATTCTTATATGGATATGATTAAGTCCCATTGCCCAATTCTCAGCAGTCATTAAGGTTGTGACTCTGTTCTCCTGACAGAGTCTTTACATAGTTCCTCCACAGGGAACTCCTTCAGCATGCAACTATTTCATTGCACACCTATCATTATCCGGAGTGGCCTTAACTTCATTTTTTCAGAGGTTTACTTAAAATTACATAAGGGATATAAGCATGCATATTTATTATGCATCTATATTGTTCATCCACACATATTCATTGTCATGTTAAATTACATTCATAATGCACATAACCACATGTAATCCTTATAGGAATAATCATGTTTCCTTTTATCATGACAATAGAGCATCCCTACTCATTTATTCTTTCAACAATTTATTCTATATTTTCCTGAGGAAATGGGACACATCCTCATCAAGATATTATTTCATCGATATAATCAGATCCTCCAACATAGGGTTAACCATGCAACCATGGCATTGCTCAGATATGATAAGTACACATCTTGCCTCACATCTTACTTGATCAGGCAGTAATATTATTCTTTTAAGCATGTATACATATATTTGTATATATGTAGGTGCATCGCTTGCAAGTTTTTACCCCATTCATTCAAATTGATATTTTAGTCTTAATATTAGCTTTCTTTAGTGAGAGATTACAGTCAATCATATGAATAGTCTCACGACCATAATTCATACTGATGCTTCCCTCTCTACATGGAAACAACCAAAAAGGGCCACTTTTCCCCTTTCTATTGTAAAAACCTTCCATAAATAATAATTCATATGGGTAGTTATTGTATTACCCAAGGAAATAAGATAACCACTTATATTCTCTTCTTCATGCCTCAATTCATTCTTGGTCAACAAACCTTTTTAACAAGGGAATCCTTTTCTAGATTCTCACTCACTGCTACTTGCGTATACCAAGTCGTATATATATGGATTCCATCCACCTCTGGATTCCATACTAACCCATTGGTCATCTATAAGTTCCCCAACACTTCCTCTATCATATGTGGGATCAACATTTCATTAACCATTCTATGTTATCCTCACAGTGTAATATACAATAAATATCATCAATATCTTACTTATGCTGTTATAATTTAAATCACCACTAACTATATAATGTATGACATCACCATATTTTACATCCAATGATAGACTATAATAAGTCTATTTGCACCAATAATTTTACCCATGCCTACAGTGCAGACGCATTCCTCTTCTTCCATGAGGGTTGTCCTTAGTCCATCAGACTCCTTTGCATTTTTCAAAAAGGGAATTATCCCAATAGTAGGTTTTTTTGTTATGACAGGTCAAGTAAGTTGACCTCGCCTATTTCCATAAGGCCTCTAAACATGGGGAAATTGTACTCACAATCTATGGTTAAACAAAATTTTAATTAATAGAGGCTTCATAAGCCCACATTTGTAGGAAAAATTGCCATTTATTCAGTCCATTCTCCTCCAAGTCTTGTTATTAGTGTCCATAAACATAATCCCACTCATGTAGGAGTGG
>JASDQU010380664.1:0-10851 GCA_032191745.1 Picea mariana | reverse complement strand
CCCTCCCTCGCAGGCCCCCTCTTTGTCTCCCCCTTGCCTGTATGGGCTCCCCTCCTTGGCACACGACTCCCTTTATCAGTCCATGTGCCCCCCTTCCTTATCCTCATTTCATCCCCTCAATTTTTTGTACTCCCTTTAAATCTCGTCGAGCTTCAGTTGTTCCTCTCGACATTCATCTGTATGCCCATGGCGTCAGCTCCAACTCTCTACCCTGCGCAAACTCAACTCAGCCCATGGGTGGCTCTGGTACCCTATTCCATCAAGGGTACATTTCTACTGCAATCATGGCTCCTCCAACTATTTTTTAGTGCCATCACATTGAACTTCAAGATGCTCTTCTTGCAATTTTTTTGTTTTTCTTTTCCTTCTTTTTCTGATTGTGTTCATCGATTCTACAGTGCCTTTATGATCAGTCTGTTCCTGAGACTCTGCATCAATATAGGGAGAATATCAAGAGCTCATTTCGCTTGTCTGACTTGTGTATCAAAGGAACTTCGAGAATAGTTTCATTCATTGTGCATGGATGTTAGAAGAGCATAGGAACACATAGACTCTAGACACCAGGAATTTCAACAAGAAAATCAGGGACATCGAGAGGAAATGGAGAAATTACAAGCTCAGCTGCACCAACAAGAATTGCGACATAATCAGGAGCTGGCAATTTCTCTTGGGAGAATTAATAGGAACATAAGGAAAATTTGGGTAGTTTCCCAACAATTGGAAAATCCTCCAATCCACCCACAACAGCCAGAGAACTCTATCGGTTCAGGTGAGTCAAAGATCTTGTCCACCTTTCACTCAACTGCCAGCAATGATCATCCCTCGACCTCGCTAGTGCCATGACTAGTGTCATTCTATTTGATGCTTGTTGTAGACATTCACCAATCAGAGGTTAATTCAACGACGTAAAAAGTAGAAAAATAGGAAGAACTAGAGCCTTCACAAAATCACTAGCCAAGTTTTGAATGAAATGTAAAATTTTGTTAATTTTGAACATGTTTGTAGCCATTTTTACTTGGAAAAACAATAGCTCTTTTGGACTGGATATACCAGCTTCTTTAGAATTCCACAGTCATGTATCTTCTCAGGAAAGCAACAGAGGTTCCTTTACTCTGTCATATGTGTTTTGTGGAGAACTATTTCTCTCTTTTAATATATAAATCCCCGTCTATTTTTGTTAAAGAAAACTCTTAGATGATTATTTAATTAAATTATTATAAGGTTGATTTATCTGAGTCAAACTCCAAAGAAAAAAATTCTTACCAAATAGTATGAGTAATAATCAAGGGTGACATGGTTGAGTGTTGTGTGTGAACATTAATTTTAACATCAATCCATACTTAAATTTCATTAACTAAATCTATAAGGTGATGAAAACAAACTTCAATAACTAAATCTAAAAGATGATGACAACTCTTTGTGAGCAACTTGACAAGATCCATGTGGGATAATCTATAGGTGAATGACAATGGCTTGTGACTAACTTGACAAGATCCATGTGGGATAAACATATAGGTAGATGACAACGAATTGTGACCAACTTGACAAAATCCAAGTGAGTTAAATCTATAGGTTCATGACAAGGGCTTATGACCAACTTGAAAAGATCCACATGAGTTAAATCTATGGGTTCATGACAAGGGCTTATGACCAACTTGAAAAGATCCATGTGGACGAATTGCACACTTTAACTAATATTGATTACCATTGTTCTATCTTATTATTAAATTGTAGACCAAGAAGCACATACTTTTCATTATTCGTAATATTGTTTTATTATAATAATTAAAGAAAAAAAGAAAATAAAAATATAACAATTTAAATAAAATTACATAAACTTAAATAATAAATAAAATTATTCATAAAAAAAAATAAAAGTAACTTTTAATTAATTGTATTAGTATTTTAATTAATCTAAACTTATATCATTAAATAATAATTATTTTAAAATTTTAAAATTAAAGAATAAATTTAAATTTATCTATATAATACAATTTATTGAAATAAAATGATTAAAATTGTTCATATTTTTATATTTTCCATTTACATAAATAACCGTCAATGTAATCAATATATATATCCAACATTCATTATATATAGATATGAAAATCATTTAAATGTAATTAATACAATGGTACTAAAAAATTGAATTACAAATCACTTAAGATGGATGACACAATTTCGAGAGTTTACTTATTTTTAGCAATATTAGTAGAAAATAGTATTTATTTTATCTAAAAAAGTTTTAGATGGTTATGATTGTAAACATCTTTATTACATATAATGTGATAAAAGTATGGTCATTTTGGAAAGCTTCTCTTAATGTTTTTTGAACACAGAAATAAAATTTTAAAGAATTACAAGTACTCACTTACCATCTTAAGATCTGATAGACCAATTAGATCTTAGTGAACATTAATCATCATCATCATCATCATCAATTGTATATTATTATTTTTACTAACAATTTATGAAGTATAATACATTATAATATTTATTTTATTTTTTTATCTAAAAATTTATTAGAAATTATCTATAATTATGATTATGAAATTTTTTTATTACCTACAATGTATTAATTGTATATTATTAATTTTTCTAACATTTTATGGTGTGTAACACATTAATTGCAGATGCATCACCTTAAATATAACTTATTTTGAATTATTTAAAATTTATTATTAACTAAAATATACTTTCTATTGAAAAAATAATTTATTTTATGGTATATAACATATTAATTAGAGATGTATTAGCTTAAATATAATTTGATTTTTAATTATTTAAAATTTATTATTAATTAAAATATGTTTTAAATTGAAAAAAATAATTCATTTTATGATGTATAACACATTAATTACATATATGTTAGCTTAAACATAATTTTATTTAATTATTTAAAATCTATTATTAATTAAAATATATTTTAATTTAAAAAATATTTATTTATTTTTTTAAATAAAAATTATTTAAAAAATTCATATTTAAAAAATATATGTTTTTTCATATTTATCAATGATTTTGGATATAAGCTAAGCACTTTAGAATTAGCTAAATATCTAATAATATGGATGATTATAAATATGGTCATTAGTGTGGCTTTTCACTTTAGTTTTGAATGGAGGGAGACATCCCTTGAGTATGGTTAATGGTGGTCTTGAGGATCAATGGCAGGAAACGGGTGAGTATAGCAGTCATGTCCACCTTATCTCTCTAGCTTAGTCGTGAGTGGCATTATTTTTCCTTCAAGTTCTGCCATCTTACTCGCTCTCAGAACTTGATTATTGTGTAATGGGTTCTCTTGGCAGTAATTCCGTGGATTTTTCATGCCCCTAGCTCAACCATGCCGGGAGAGAGAGGTAAGTCGAGGCGCAGACCTGCCCAGTACAACTACACTACCCGACAGAGATGTCTGTAGCAATTCGAAAGGGCCGTGTCCATTGCAAGGACTTAGCGCATAGAGAAACCATGAAATCCACCATTGGCCTATGTCGAAGAGGAATTTTCAGAGGAGCCCATCCAAGTTCACCGAAACCTCTCCTCTTCATGGTCATGGATGATTTACAGTTTCCACCATCAACAAAGACAACACAAGTACCCAGGCTGCAATGAAAGGCTCCACATACATTGTCGAGGAGGAATTCCTCCACACGGATCCAAGTGCTTCAATCGAGGAAAACACCAACAACGCTGACGAAGGGGCTAAGGCGGTCAAGGAAGGTGCGACTCACACCACGCAGAAGAACCACCCCATATTGGAACCCCACCACTCAATGCAATTCCAAAGTTAAACCTAGCTCCCCCTAGTCTCTTCAGCCCGGAGTAACTAGAGCTCATCTTCGATCTCAAGAGCCACATGGTGGACCAAGTTCATCGGGACATCCTCATTAGCAAGCAAATTGACATGCTCTTCGACGCATTCTTGAATGCACTAGTGCTTCCAGATGAGTGGGCAGCCCTTCGTGCTACCACCCTATGAAAACACTCTCAATGGAGCTTCAGATGACAGACCCTAAAGTGCCAATGATTAGCTTCTTATTCTTTGATACAGTCTACATAATTCTTGTCCAATTTTCTGTTATCCCTTTTTATTAAAAAAAAAATGAATTTAGTAATTAAGAATATATATTTCTTCTTAAAAATTACAATAACAAATTTAAAGGAAACAAGATAATAGCATATGTACACCTCCATTCATATATTCTATCACCATGGATGCAGCCACCGCAACTGGACATCTTAGAGAAATAACAAATTAGACATGGCAGGACTTGTGCACATGGTGGCGGGCAGGAACGTATGGATCCAGCTGCTTCATGTTTCGTAACCTTCTGTTATGTTTGGCTCCTACACAGTGTTTCGTTCATTCTAGCATAGCATAGCATAACAGTACACTGCATGTGTACCGCCTGAACATTCACTTGCCATAAAAGCTTGCGTGCCCGCCGACAAAAATCCTTTTTGAACTTTAGGGTTGATAACGTTTTATATGTACGATTCATGGAGGTAATATCTATAATGATTCGACCAAGTTTTGACTTACTTTTTTACTAATAAATCTAATACATAATGCTTTTAATGTATTATTATTTCAATTATTTAAAAAAATAAATTTAAAACAATATAATTATAATTATAGATTTAATCGGATAGCGGATGGAAGCGATCACGCTGAGGAAACCCTAATCCCTTAGCAGCATGCAGCAGTCCCCAACAGTCACGATTCCGGTGAAGCGCATGCCCTATAGCACAACCCCCACCAGGCTCCACTGACGCTTCACAATGGGAACGGAGGGGGGGGGGCAGCCCCCCTCATACCGTAACATCGCCGCGAATGATCGATCTGGTGCTAGGGCAAAGCGACCGGCCTTTGAGCCACCGCAACAAATTCGAGAGCAGCTGCTGGCCAGAGAAATCGGCCTCCGAAAGGACATGGACACGGGCGATGAGGCAGGAACCTCCCAGACCAGGCCGCACAAGGGATGGGAACCAGGTAAATGTATACCCCAACTCTATAAGGCACCAAGATATCTTATTAGCTCCACCAGAGTAGAAGAACACACTGAGTTCATGAAGGAACACGCACTCATAGGAAAGTTTTTAGGATTATGGCCTACAAAACGGGATCTCCACAAATGGATCAAGCACTGGTGGAACCCTAAGGGGGACTACGAGGTGCAGTTGAGCTCCAAGGGATTCTTTACAATCATTCTTTATAACCTAAAGGACAAGGACAGGATCTTCGAAAATGGTCCTTATTTCTTTAACTCAGCTGGGCTCTTCCTGCATTTCTGGACGGAAAGATTCAGCCCTGATAAAGAAGACTTTACCATGGCACCAGTATGGATCCGCCTGTACTCTTTACCCCAAGAGTTCTGGCTGGAAGAAATTCTGATGGGTATAGGGAACACCCTAGGGCAGTATGTGAAAGCCTCGGAAGCCACCAAACACCGGAAATACACCTCCTATGCCAGAATCTGTGTCTACATGAACATCTCTAAGGCGCTCCCTGGATCAGTCACCCTGGAATACCAAGATGAGGACTGGCAGCAAACCCTAGACTATGAGCACATCCCTTTTCACTGCAGAAGATGTCATGAGCATGGCCACCTCTTCAGAGATTTCCCTCTCATCAAGACCTCTTCCAAAACAAGCGAGCCGGCACAAAAATATGGGTTCACCACCGTCCCACCAAGGAAGCGAAATCCACCAAAAAAGCAAATCCAAGAACAAAGGCAGACCGTAGAAACAAGAAACTCCTATGAAATTCTAAAGCACCTGCCAGAGGAGGAAGAAGTTCAATATCCGCTTAAAAATCAGAAGCCATCACAGGACAACCCTTCAAATATAGCCCCTCCGCCCCAAAGCCAGGAAACACCAGTGGAGGACAGAGGTGACGGGGAAGGGGACACCCCAATTCAACTGGACGAGAGGGATCTCGCCAGCATAGATCTGGAACAACTAGAAGAAGGTCTGAATCAGAAAAACCTGCAAACCCTTCCGGAAGAGCAGCTGCACAAGGTACACAAAGTATTCCTAAAATCCTCAGCAGGCTCCTCTACACGGCTGGGTATAGCCTCGGACTCGCAACTCGGCTCAAAAAAGATCCCCCGAGAAAACAAAAGAAGGGGGTGGAAAACGGCACAACAGTTGATCAAGGAGGTCGGCAACCTCATTATAAACTCTAGACAAATTCAAAAGATCTCAAAGGTATACCTCCAAACCCCATCATCAACCCAATGATGAAAATCCTCACATGGAATATCATAGGACTAAACGGTCGGTCCAAGCAAAGGACCCTTCGAGAATGCATAAAAGTCGAGAATTCAGATCTGCTCTTATTACAAGAAACCAAATGTGCAGGAGCAGAGGAAAAAATCATTTTTCAGCGTATCTGGAGAGATTGCAACTTCCTATCCACAGATGCTGCAGGCGCCTCAGGAGGACTCGCTATCCTATAGAACCCCGCTAATACACGGTTCTACAACCCCTTTTCAATAGTAGGCACGCTCACGGCAAGCTTCCAGTCCACTGGCTCGAACCAGGAGGGGAATATCACGAATGTATATGGCCCCCAAAGTCAGCCAGAAAAGGAGAAGCTCATGCAAAGGCTAGAACTTATCAAAACCCTGGTGCCCACTCGCAACTGGATCCTTAGAGGAGACTTCAATATGATCCTCATGTTAGAGGAAAAAATGGGAGGTACCAAGAGGCTGGAGCAAGATAGCAGTAAGTTCAAAACCCTCATTGATTATCTCAAATTAGTAGATATAGAAAGTAGCAATGGCACTTTCACTTGGTCAAATCGTAGATCGGGAGCCTAGCACATAGCCTGCCGGCTGGACTGCTTCCTGGTCTCAGAGGAACTAATGGAATCGGGCGCACAACTGGAAATTCTTATCATACCCAGAGCTGGGTCAGATCACTGGCCACTGATCCTCAACATGGACATACAAGACACGCCACAATTCAAGTTGTTTCGCTTCGAGAAATTTTGGCTCCTGCATCCGGACTTCCAACACCTCGCCAAAGAATGGTGGTCAAAAGCAGCAATAAACCATGGCTCCAGCATGTACAGATTTCAGCAAAGACTCAAAAACTTCAAGGTGTTGCTGAAGCAATGGAACAAGGACTGCTTCGGAAACATCTTCCAAAGCATTCAAAACATAGAAAAACAGCTAGAGGAGATCCAAAAAATCTTCATCTCAGGTACCAGGACTGCGGATCTCATGAAGGAGGAAGAGAAACTACGTGAACAATTGGAGGAAAGGAAAAAATAGGAAGAGATTCTATGGAAGCAAAAATCCTATGTGCAGTGGCTGAAAGAAGGGGAGAGGAATACCAAATTCTTCCATAGGACAGTGATGCATCGCCGGCATGTCAACAGAATCACGCACCTAGAAGATGACCAAGGCAACATAGTCAGGGGGCACGCTAAGATAGAGGCCGAGCTCATCCACTTCTATCGTGACCTTCTCACAGAAACACAGGAAGACAAAACCAACGCCATACAAAGGATCACCAGACACATTTCGACCCTAGTAACTCCGGAGAAAAACACCTCCCTCACAAGGCCTATCACTCAGGAGGAAGTGGACCAAGATGTAAGAGATATGCCCCCAGGAAAATCCCTAGGCCCCAATGGGTTCACCACGTACTTCTTCCATCATTGCTGGGATCTGGTCAAAAAGGACGTCTGGGAAGTGGTAGAGGAATCCAGAGTTTCGGGCGTGGTTCTTCGAGCTCTAAATGCGACCTTCCTCGCCCTCATTCCCAAAGAAGAGCGAGTCACCACTCCGAAGCACTTCAGCCCTATCGCTTTCTGCAATGTGATTTACAAAATCATCACAAAGGTAATCGCTAACAGGATGAAACCAATACTACCTCATGTCATCTCCAAGGAACAGTCGGGGTAAGTGGAAGGACGGCAAATCACGGACAGCATCATATTGGCGCATGAGGTCATCCACTCGCTCAAAACCTCCAAAACCCCAGGTATGTTAATTAAACTGGACCTCTCTAAAGATTTTGACAGAGCCAGTTGGCAATATCTTAAAGTTGTCCTCAACTCCTTTGGCTTTGATCAGAACTGGATCAGTTGGATCCTCAACCTCATTTCCTCCACCTTCTTCTCCATCCTAGTCAATGGCGTTCCTTCTAGGCCCTTTTCACCCTCTCGGGGAATCCGTCAAGGTGACCCCCTCTCACCCTTCCTTTTTGTGCTCATAGCCGAAGGCTTAGGCAGGTCCATCTCGGCAGCCATCACAGATAATTCCCTCAAAGGTCTACCTCTCCACAATTTTCAACCAGCCCTCTCTCACAGTCAGTTTGTTGATGACACGCTCCTCTTCAACTCCCCCTCGGCAAGGGAAGCCCTCTCACTCAACGCCATCCTTTCTGACTTCATGGAAGCCTCAAGCATGTCTTTGAATCTGGACAAATCCAAGCTTTACTTCTTCAATACCCTTGCTCCGGTCCAAATGCACATCTCCAGACTCCTCGGCATACCAAGGATCTCCCTTCCATCCAACTACATAGGCGTCCCCCTAGCAAGTGCTACCGCCAGATATATCTCCTGGGAAAGCCTTATCCTTTCCATCTCCAACCGACTCAGTAACTGGACCTTCAGACCCCTCAACTTAGCCTCCCAGCTAGTTCTCCTTAAATCGGTCCTGCAAGCCCTCCCCACTTATCTCTTCACGGTTTTAGCCGCTCCCCAGCACGTCATAAAGGCCATAAAAGACTTACAGTGCAATTTCCTCTGGCATGGTCACCAGCAAAACAAAAAGTGGGCCCTGGTAAGCTGGGACAAAATCTGCATGCCAAAAAGTCAAGGTGGTCTAGGCCTACGAGATCTGGGAAAACTCAACCAAATTATGGGCGCCAAAATATGGTGGCACTGGCTAAAGGAACCTGCTTCAGCTTGGGCACGCATGTGGAGGCTCAAATATGCTCCACTAACACCTGAAAATCAACTGATCAGGCACAACGCTAGATTCCAAGGCTCCAACATCTGGAACATCGCTTGGCACAACCACACCTTAATTCAAAACCATGCCTTCTGGGAGATCAGGGATGGGGAAAGCGCCCTGCTTTGGCAAGACTCTTGGCAGCAATTCATACCGCTAAATGATTCAGAAGAACTAGCTGCTCTTCGAGACGCCATTGACCCGCAAAACTCCCTCAAAGTCAAGGACCTCTGGCAACCTCAAGGGCAGCACTTGCACTGGCGCCAATGGAAAATATCTCACCAAGACCTTGGTGTTCCTGAAAACTTCAACTTAGCAAGCTGGCACAATCAAGCCAAAAGGCGCAAGATTCCAATGAAGGAAGGGGAAGAGATTTTGAGATGGGGATAATCCACCGCTGGAACCTTTACGATCAAGGAAGCCTACAACATCCACAGTCATTCCCAACCCGAGCACAAAGAAGCCATCTGGAACAAGGTCTGGAATTCAACACTATGGCCCAAGATTTCCACTTTCCTATGGCTAATAGTGCACAACAGGGCTCTCACATGGGACAACCTCAGGAAAAGGGGCTTCATTGGACCCTCCCTATGTGCGCTCTGCCATCAACAGGAGGAAACCAAGGAACATCTCTTTAATGGATGCAGCTACAGCCAAAGCGTCTGGGATCAAAGTGCACAAACCATGCGCAAGTCAGGGCAACACCGGGGCAGCATAAACGAAACAATCGAGCATTGGGATAGAAGCTCATACAAAAGTGCGCTCCTAAATTACATATGGAAGCTCTTACCTGGCTTCATCCTCTGGAAACTCTGGAAGGAAAGAAACAAAAGAATTTTTCACTCTCAAGACTCCCCACCAGAAGCCACATGGGAGACCATCAAGGCGCGGATCAAGGAAACAATCTGATGACGCCCCTGGAGTCTGGAAGACCTCAACTGTCCACCTGAGGAGCAGAGTATCATGCAACAGTGGCAACCCCTCCCCTCCACTCATCAAGTTCGGCGGACCAACAAATCCACCCAAACAAGCCCCTCCTCCTGGACACCCCCGCGGAGCCCCTTCATCAAAATCAACTTTGATGGAGCCGCCAAAGTCAACCTGGGAACAGCAGGTTGGGGAGCAGTAGCCAGAGACTCGGAAGGAAATATTATGGGACTGTTCACAGGATTCATAGGAGAAACGACAAATAATGTGGCTGAGCTCATGGGCGCACTGAGAGGACTACAGGTTACACTGGAAAGGGGCCATCGTAACATAGTTCTGGAAGGAGATTCACAGGTTGTCATCCACCTTGTCACCAGTATTCTGCATGGGAGGGATCCTTCTAAAATCTAACCAGACTGGCGCCTCTCAAGAATTTTAGAAGACATCAAAAAACTCCTCACTCCAGCTCTCAGTATCGTGCCTTCCCATGTCAAGAGAGAGGCCAATCGCGTAGCAGATAGCCTAGCCAATGAAGCAATGGAAAAGGAAGTCGATATCTCCGGATGGATGGACGAAGCCCCAAACCACTCCGACGTCTTCCTCAGATGCCAGGCCTTAGCCAACACACATCTTCTCTCCCCGGATGGGGTGCCACGCGCTCATATGAGGACACGCGGGAGGCTGCGGGGACGCCAATTAATGGCATCAACCAGCGCAATCCCACCGCTGATCAACTGAGTTATGGCTCGCACCAGACACCATAAAGCAACGAGCCCTCTCACGCATGAGGATGGTACCGAGCGACAGAGCATTATCGAGCTAGTGCTAATGGCGTTCGCGTGTGAAGTTTTACAGGATTTTATTGCGGTAATAGGCATGGAAGAGATTATCGGCCTGACGCCGAGCTCATTTTGTATGAGTGTCACCTCCAGTTTCAAGCAGACGCAGCAAAGGC
>JASDQU010380661.1:0-11202 GCA_032191745.1 Picea mariana | reverse complement strand
AATGTTGCATGAGTAATATTAATAATTAAAAAAAATTTGTCGAGCCTAAAGAATTTAAATCCTAGGTCTAAGTAGGTCTTGAGAACAAAAAAATAATTAAGCAAGTAATTAAGGGGGGGATGAAAAAATTGGGGGTGAAAAATAAACTAAAAATATATTTTTTTGAAGGATTAAACTATTTAAAAGATTTATTGTTGGCTAAGTACGAAACCTGCTAATTTACAACTTAGACCAAAAAGGGGAAACTTAAAAACAAAAGGGAATGTGGAACATAGAGGATAATCTACTCTAGAGAAATTTCTAATTTCAAACTCAACTAAGCTTTAATAAGGGCGTTAGTCATTAAAATGAATGTAAGGGAATAAAGGGACATCGAGGAGCGTTTTTAGGAACTCTTTTTGGTGGGTGGTGGAAATTGGAAAATTAAATTAAATAATTAATTGAATTTTTTGTGCAACTAAGGGATCAAGTGACATGTGTACGAGAGAGGTTTTTCCTAATTAATTTTTAATAAAAAGAATTTAATGTGCATTTTGGAAAGATGTCAAAAATAAAAATCTATAAAATAAATGGAGGAGGAGGGGAAAGGATCATGTTTGGTGTGCGTAAGGTTATGCTACCGGATTTTACTCTTGACTGATTTTTCTTAAGGGAGTTGGGATACCCAACTTGAATTGAGAGTGGTAGCTCGACCTTGCGAGGCAAGATGGGAGCTAGTTTTCTCTAGTTTGTGTGCGTGGCCCCTTTGTGGCTCGAGGGGCTCAGGGGGAAGAAGAGTACCCATAGCGTTTGCTGGGAAGTACCAGTGAGATGTCAATAGTTAGCAAGCATGAGCTTGATGGAGCACAAGAGATGTACAAGCCACTTTGTATTCTTCACCTCTGGTTATGGTACTTTCATTTGCATTGAGTTTTAGTTAGTTAGATTTGTGTATATCTCTTGGATTGTTTTCCCTGTAGTTGTTCTAACCCTGACTTGATTGAATAATTCTATGATGGGTTGATTAATAAACACTGACATTTGTTTATGTACTTTAATTTCATTACCCTTCGTGCATGCGTCAAAGTATGCAAAATTCTACATCAATTTCCTATTAAACTTATGTATTATTTTGTAGAAATTTGCAAAATTTTGAGTTAAAACGTCGTTTCATTTCTACATTAAATCGTTGGAATAGTGAATTTGTGTTAAATTGTTGTTTCATTTCTATATTTAAATATTTGGAATAGTGAAAAATTATGTGAAAATGCTATTGCATTTTGAGGTCAAATTTGTTGAAATTGGTAAATTTATGTGTTGCTTTGGTTAGCTTCTGGGGTTTAATTTCGGCGAAGTGTAGAGAGACTCTTTCTTTGGAAGCAAAAAACCCCATTTTCTTCACTCCCTTCCACTTCCATCACTTCGCCTTTATTCAACCTTCTGTGTATCCTCTTTCCTCAGTGGTTCGCTTGTCCTCTGTGGCTTACTCAGTAAATCCCGCAAGATGCACACTTACACCCGATGTTTTTCTATGTAAAATTTACCTTACCCTCTACAAGTTTGTGCGTGATTGGCTGCAAGAAGGAACCACTGGTTACTCCTCCTAGGATCCCTACATATCTCTCCCCTTGTGTGTGAATTGCCTAGCTCATTCTCAGGTTCCTGCATGTTTGCAAAGAGGGATTCACGATTATTGTGTCCTTTTCGTCACTCCAATGAGCAAAAGAGCGGAACTTGCAAGTCTAGTTGGTCCTTCTAGAAGGACATAGGTAAGTGTATGAATCAAATGACCCAATCAAATGAAATAAACAAACAACTAATCTAATAACAAATAAAGAAATAAAACTAGAATGCATGAGGAAATTAGAACCAAAATTAATCAAACAAATGACCAATAATCATGCCACCAATGGAGAAGTATATTAGTGAGAAAACACTGTAAAGAAAGAGAGACTTATGGATCCCCTCTTCCTCCTTGAGAGGGATCTTGAGTCCCCTATGTGAGAGATCTTCTTATAAATAGTAAACTAGAAAGAAAATGGTAAAGAAATCTAAGCTTATTCCCTCAGGAGGTGAGGTGAATAGCTTATTGAGATGGTACTAGTATGCTCCAAGAATAAAAGAGGTTTCTTGTAGGAGAATAGAGGCAACATAACAATACAATGAGAATCTTGAATTCGTAGTGCACCCATGGCCTCTTTTTATAGAAAATGTTTGAGGCAATATCCACCCGGTCTTTGGTGTGAACAAGGGGTTCTTTAGGGCACCCTTAGGTATTTGACCAACCCCCCATTCGGATTCAGCTGGTATTTGAGGGTAAAATCAAGTTGGGAGTTGGTCCAGAAGTGGGTGAAGGGCCGAAAAGAACCATAAATGCGTCGTTCATAGGAGTGCATAGATTGTCTCGTACACAGTGGTGCATTGGGCACATGTGTGCTTTCTCAACTTTTAAAGACGTAAAATTTACATCCACTTTTTGGAAGGAATTGCTTCTAGGTATAAATACTAATTTGAATTTCAGTATGAGTTATCACCTACAAATTGATGGATAGACCGAAAGGACAAACCAAATCATAGAGGATATGCTCTGCATGTACGTAAGAACAATACCAAACAAGTGGGAAGACTATCTACACTTGGTAGAATTTGCATATAACAATGGGTACCAAACTTCGACTAAGTTAAGTCCTTTCGAGGTACTGTAGGACATAAAGTGTATGACTCCAATTAGATGGGATAACCCGGTTGACAGACTCATGGTTGGACCAGATATGCTCCAAGAAATGGAGAACATGGTAAGGAAGGCACAACAGAACTTAAAAGAAGCACAGGATAGACATAAGAGCTATGCATATTAGAAAAGAAGACACCTAGAATTTCAAGTGAGAGACCATGTTTATTTGAAGGTAAAAGCCCAAAAAATCTCATTGAAGTTAGGAAACTGTGCCAAGCTGGCACCCAGGTTTTGTGGGCCCTTCGAGATACTAGCTCAAATTTCACCTGTAGCATAACAACTTGCACTTCCAGCTAATCTAAGAATTCATAATGTATTTCATGTTTCTTTGTTGAAAAAGTATGTTCATGAACCTACTTATATGATTGATTGTAACTTGGTGCAGGTGGAACCCGAAGGCGAGTTCCAGGTGGAACTCCTGTGTATTCTAGACCAGAGAGAAATAACACTTCGATACAGAGTCGTCGCTCAGGTAAAGGTGCAATGGAAGGAATTTAGTCCTGAGGAGGCCACTTGAGAACTGGAGGGAGATTTGCAGAAATTTCATCCAATCCTATTCCAAGAAAGGATCGAACACTGAGGAAAGTTTTTTATTGAAGGGGGAAAGAATGTGACATCCCCCAAAATAAAATATTTTTGAAATTTAAAATTTGTTGGAAAATTATTCTGTTTTTAGTAAATTCAAATTTGGAAAATTTTTGCCATTTATGGCAAAACCGAATTTTGAATTTGATAATTGTAATTAATTATTATGACTGTTGGGAAGAGATCTAATTTGACCCAACTAGCAATTTGACTATGATACTTATATGAAAAAAAAATATTTTATATTGATTGCAGGAGGACAAATGGAACAACCATGTTAAAATCAACTGACCATGACTCCATGAGTGGGGAACATGTTGGAACTACCTCTCGACTAATTATTACAAGTGGAAAATTAGAGATTTGGCCATTGGCAGCCCCTGAAAATTAGGGATTTAGAAAGTTACGAAAATTCTCAAGGGGGGGAAGAAAGACCTAGGCAAAAACATCTATTTGTTAAATAACATATGTAAGGAGGCAGGACACTACCTAGTATGTCGGGAGGAGGAACTACTGAATACTTGCTTTTATGAACATTGATTCTGAGTGTCGGGCAAGGGAGAATACTACTCATAGAAGAATACATTACTGAAGAGGAGATTTCAAGTTTCCCCTCATGGATTCATGATCAGGCTAGTGGGTGAATTGGGTAACCGTAGGCTGCCCTATTCTACAGTTGGGAGGAACATGGTTGTTCCCTTTGTTTTCCCATGGACTACTTCAGATATGTCTCTTTACTCTCCTCTTTTCATGATTGTGCTATTGAAATTATTGTATCTAGTTTCTATCGTAGACGATTATCTTTCCATCATTTGTATTAGATAGAATTACAGAGTTGTTGTATATTAATTAAAGAAGAAATAATTTAAATCGATTAAAAGGCTATAGCTATTCGAGCCTGGTATATTAGTCATTGTGAGGATGAAACCAATATTCTATGGGATATATCTATGACTGTTTTCTGTAAGTTCTGTGTGGTAGGAACATAATCGATATCTTAAATTATGAAATTATAAAGTGATGAGTTATAGATCTAGTGGAAATAAAATCCATATTCCAACATTAGATGGTGTTACAGTACTACTGTGTGTTAATCGTGTCAACATAGATCTAATTCTACTTAATGAAATAAAAATCAAGCATGTACATCCTGAAAACTACAATTTCTGGAGCAATCTACCGATCATAAGATAATCATATGGTCAAACATATTTAAGTACCCAATATATATCACGGGATTTCAATCTGTGTAAACATTTAGAGAAAATCTGGAGCGAATGAAAATCATTATATCAATGCATGTTTGTACTGAAATATATAACCACGACTATCTAAAACCCTGAATATAAATATTGTATATTACAGAAAGGTTTCCATGAGATATAACTGCAAATAGTTAATACATAGGGGATAAGTATCGACTGACACAGAACAGTACTATGAAACCTCATTGTATAAATTATAGAAGACGATCATAATTGTTCCCCTTGTAATAACCGCACACAAAAAGGAATGTACAGAGCCAACAGAATGCCTAGGACGAGTCCTTCAACTCTCTAGAGTATAAACCTTGGATGGTGAAACTCGTTTCAATACGGTGTTTCTTCCCTTCTATCAAGTATTTAAAATTACAAGTAAATCTGTTTAAATCTGTTACCCTGGAAGGCCTGATAGCAATAGAACCTTGCAGTGAAATTTTACACAGTAACAAACAGAACCTAGAGTCTAAGATGAAATTTGGTTGTTGAAACTCGAGTACCTTTTTGGGTCCAGCGACCAACAAATCCATCAAACGTGAAGCATCTGAATCCTGAAAAGGGAATGGATCGAATGAGTTAGGAATGAAACTTAGAGGAAACAAAAGTTAAATAGAAATGAATTATATCCGAAATAGAAGTAGGTAAATTTAATCATAAGGAAATAAATCACTCGGAGAGAAGATTAAAGAAATTAAAATAAGAAATTATTACTTAGCTTGCGATCGGTGTGGAATCTTTTCCATCGATGCCACTGAGCGAATCCATCCTCAGTCGAAAGGGGGAAATGGAACCAAATAATKTTGAAGGGTACCCTSATAGGAAACAAGGGCCCAACATTAATGATTATAACCGAGAAAATTCTTCATCGAATAAGGACAGGGAATAAAAACAGGACTGTAAACAAGTAGAATAGTAACTACATACARTATGAATACATAAACCATTGGGATATCTACCAGAAATCAATTAATTCTTTTCTTTACCCTTTTCATTGAAGTAATATGAAGAGACATTTATAAATACACATTTCCAGAGCCAAATGCTTGGACTAAAAATCCCTAAACCGCAAACAGTTTCACAGGCGAAATGATCACAGAAGTTCGAAGATCTTCGTTATTCTCGACTCCCTGCAAATCCAGGGAATATAGATTACACAACCACATCAACCACATAGACGAACAATTTATATACATAGGATATGATGACGGATATACGAATCATAGTAGAAACAAGAAATAATTTACTTAGCAATAAATATTCCAAAGACACCCAACATAATATGCAGGCCTTTGGGAATTACAAAATTTATACATTGGGATCCTTATTTACTCTTAGGTATCCCTGTCACTTATATGCACAGACTCATGACAAGAGGGGCAATAAACCTTCAAAACCTTAACACCCGAAAATGAATCATAACCATGAATGTAGTCTCTAAATCGAGTTATACCGAGTTCATACCTACATTACGAAACTAGAGTCGTGTAGAACTTACCTCTGAACTAGAACATCGGATCATAGACTGTTGAGTCTCTCATCCCCTTTGAAATACCTTACAGTATGATCCTTCTATGAGGGTTCATAGAGTAAAGGATATCTATCACAAAATAACGGGAGATAAGTAAAGAAATCCAACACAGGATAGGAAATCTTCGGTGACCCAACAAACCCATAAATGCAAAACCAGAGAAGATTAGTATCAACAAGGTCTTCAATATTTAAGAGTCCCAGATTCGAGGAAAAAATAAAATAACACAGAGCCTTTGGCTTACCCTGTGCAGGGAACACCAAGGAATAAACGCCTCCATATTCTTCAACCAGGTTGCGTCCACCCAATATCACCAACCTCTTACAGAGTTAAGATCTACTATAGGGTTGCACTAAGGCATTTTATTTCATTTTACAAATACATATACATAGGCAGGAGGAAACATTAATCACCTACCCACCCTTCACATAAGTAGAGTAATGGTGATAGTATGCAAAAGTATGCTACCATGTGAACGAGGCTAGGTGGCAGTGTTTTGTTGACACAATAATCGATTTATAAACCTCAGAAGGCGCCCAGGGATATCACCATTACTCAGGTTGCACAAGGGATTTAACTCGGGACCTGATAAGTACATCAATTGAATTTACACCAAGTCTGTGCGAGGGAGATGACTTCGTTATGGGCATTCCTAATACAGACGATAAATCCAATTTCTCTTCAGTTGGAATGAGACTACCTGGCTCGTTAACCTTAACGCTTTCAGGAAGGAGGACTAGTGCGTTTGAAGCCTTCAACGATGACAACCGTCAACCCACCACAAGTCTGGAGTGATGGTTGGGTAAGGATAATCATGATCTTTTTTACACAGAGTTTATCATTCGAACAATTTTAACAAAGTTTTAATGTCCCTCACTAATCTAAGACTAGTGATGTTTAATATGAGTAGTTCCTTTCGGAACCCAATACCTCTCGTATAGGTGCTCGTATGTATAAGAAATGATAATGTTATGTTGGAGCGATTGGAATACCCTAATGTTTAACAATTTATAAAGCTATGTCTCAGGACAGGCCTTTACCCCTTTTGCTAACTTTTGTTAGTAAACTGAGGAACTATATTTTTAACGAGTTTAGCCTTGTAACCTTTATATATATGGTTTTTAGATAACCAGATACGTTTAAAGACAAATTTCTCTTACAAAGGAAGGTAGTTGTATCGACAACCGTAGTGACCATAACCCTGATGGGAGTGATAATATCGACACCTAATCACATACGATAACCTTGAGACCTTCGAAACAAGTTGATCGAAGAAAAGGAAATTGTAATGTCACTAAGAATTTTTTATTTTTATTTTGGAATTTTGAGGTTCATTACATACGGTATCAGAGAAACAGGTTACATCACTTGGACCTTGAATAGGGCCATCTAATTTGATTATATATAATTATGTTGTTATAAAGCTAATAAAAACCTTTATTGTTACAAACAGAAAACCTTTTTTGTTTTGTGTTAATCATGGCAGCAGTAAATGACGACGGGGAAATCAAAATCGATGCAAATCCAGAACAAAGACCTCCTAAAAATTAGAGATATAATAGTGATGGAAGTTCACCTACTGAAGTTCCTATAATAATGAGGAATCTCATCATCGAATTGTAGGTTTTCAAAGCCGACAATGAAAAATTAAAGAAAGCTTAGCAGGAACAACAGGAAATAAATGAAGTCCTACTATGCAGTATAGTAACCAAGAAAAGGCCAAAGGACGATAATAATGATGAATAAGTCAGCAAGAGAGATTCCAAGAATTTTGGGTCTGAAACAGAAAAAGGAGATAATTCATCTGAAGGTACACCTTCAATTGAGGACAAAACTAAAACAGACCAAAAGAGGACACAAGTAGACCACCTTGAAGGAGAATTCAAGAAAATTAAACTAGCTACCTTTGATGGAGAATCCAGAATAGGAGAAGAAGTTGAGGCATGGTTATTGGACATCAAAAAATACTTCTAGATATAACTATTCCAACAATATGAATTTCAGAATGGCCATATACAATCTGAAAGGGAAGGCCAACATTTGGTGGCAAGACCTGAAATTGGCCAAAGGCCTAAAGGAAAAACAGATGGAATGGTCTGATTTCAAGAAATATTTCAAGAAACAATACCTATCTAAAAGCTACTATGAAAGGAAAACAAAATATTTTTATGAGTTAAGACTTGGACAGATGATAATGGAGGATCTTATAAATAAATTTCTAGAATCACTAAGGTTCGTGCCTTACATCCAAGAGGATAAGGTAAAAATCCAGTGATTCTTAAGTTGTTTACCACAGTCCTACAGGGATAGAATTGAGTTTGACAACCCCAAATACTTGAGTGAAGTATTTGGGAAAGAACGAATGTGCTACGATCAATATAAATAGTGAGCAGAGTTTCCCAGAGCCTGGAAGGATAAGAAGCAAGATTGAATGAACCAACAGAAGAAGGGATTCCAACCAGCTCTATATCGTAATGCAACAAAAATATTTCCAAGAAAGGATTTTCACTCCAACCATCCAAATACGCAAGGTAGCATTAAACCGGTAAATCTGGGAACGAAGAAGTTTGGAGACAGCCCCCACGAACCACTAAAGTGTCGGGAATGCGGAGAACCTCATCTAAGGAGGAAATTTCCTTGTTTAAGTTCAGTAAACAGAACTTTTGTTCATAATTTACAGGAAGCCTCGATGGTGGGAGACATGGGGAGAAGATTGCATCAAATTAGTGTAGCCATAGACGACCGACAAGCTGACCACCAATCCTCTGTGGTAGAAATCGAAGGTAAAATCAATAACACCTGAATTTATGTTTTAATTGATCCTGGAGCTATGCAAGTTATATCACTCCTGTAGTAGTAGAGTCAAATAAAATTAAGAGAATGAAACACACAAAATCATGGCTGGTACAGTTAGCAACATGAACTAAAAGGAAAGTGGTCGACTTGGTTTCTGATTTTGAATTTAACTTAGATGGTCAAAACATAAAAACAAATCTAAATATTCTACCACTAGGATCCTATGATATGATCATCAGAATGGATTGGTTGGAAAGACACAAAGCAATTTTAGATTATTATACAAAGGCACTTAACTATAAATATGATTGTGACACTACTAGAAGAGCCCAAGGAATACCAAAATTAGTATCAGTTAGACAAGTCACAACAATGCAATTCAAGAAATGTATGAGAAAGGGGTGTCAAGTTGACGCCATCCAAATAATGAATCTGTTAGAAAAAGAACATAAGCCGAAGCTAGAAGATTTTGTTGTCTTATGTGAGTTTAGAGACATGTTTGTTGATGAGATACCAGAATTACCTCCTAGAAGGGAAATAGACTTCTCTATAGACCTACTACCTGGGTCAGCCCCTATATCGAAAGCACCTTACCAAATGAGTTTACTTGAATTGACAGAACTAAATATACAACTGTAGGAATTGTTGTACAAAAAGTATATCACACCCAGTGTTTCACCATGGTGAGCACCAGTCCTCTTTATGAAAAAGAAATATAGTATTCTAAGACTATGTATCGACTATAGACAATTGAATAAAATGACTATTAAGAACAAGTACCCCTTACCTAGGATAAATGGCCTATTCGAACAAGTAGGTGGGGCCAAAATATTTTCAAAATTGGATTTACGATCCGGTTACCATCAAGTCAGGATAAAATATGAGGACATAAGCAAAACAACCTTTCGAACAAGATATGGACACTACGAATTCGTAGTCATACCTTTCGGACTCACTAACACACCAACCACATTTATGTGCCTGATGAATAGTATTTTCAGTCATTACTTAGACAAGTTCATACTAGTATTTATCAACGATATTCTGGTGTATTATAAAATAGAGGAGGAACATGAAGAACACTTGAGAATCGTCCTACAAACTTTAAGGAAGCACCAAATGTATGCTAAATTCGATAAGTGTGATTTTTACCAGAAGAAGATACACTACCTAGGACACATAATATCTGCAGAAGGCATTGCAGTCTACCCTGAGAAAGTAAGAGACATTATGGAATGACCGATACCAAAGGATGTAGCGGACATCCAGTCATTCATGGGAATCGCCGGATATTATCGCAGATTCCTAGAAGGATTTTCCAAAATAGCTTATCCTATCATGTCATTACAAAAGAAAGGGACCAAGTTTAACTTGTCACAGAGGTGTCAAGACAGTTTTAACAAGCTGAAGGAATTATTAACAAGTACACCCATATTGAAGGTAGTAGACGTAGATAAAGACTTTATTGTATGTGTTGATGCAAGTAAAGAAGGACTAGGTGGTGTCCTAACTCAGGAAGGAAACATGATTTCTTATGAGTCCCAAAAATTAAAAGAACATGAGAGAAATTATGTCACTCATGACTTAGAATTGGCAGTGGTAATACACGCCTTAAAAATGCGGTGACACTACATAATGGGTAGAAAATTTCTACTATTGACGGATAATAGTGGTGTGAAATATCTATTTAGCCAACAAGATCTTAATGCAAAGCAAGCAACATGGCTAGCCTTCTTGAGCGAATTTGAGTTCGAAGTCATACATACCAAGGGTAAGGAAAATAAGGTAGAAGACACTTTAAGCAGAAGAGTCCATGGGTTATTTGAAATAAATATCAGCAGGGCAGAAAGTGATCTGGAACAAAGAATAAGCACGACATGTTTTAACGACCAAAATTACACTAAGATAATGGAAAAATTACAAAACAGTACGCAAACTCAGATAAACCAGATCTAAGTATCGACAAGAAGGGACTATTATGATTTAAAAACAGACTTTACATACCAGATTCAACAGAGTTAAAGTTAATAGTCTTGGACGAAGTGCATAAAAAACCGTATTATGGCCATCCAGGATACCGAAAAATGATAACAACACTTAGAAAACTATTTTACTGGCCTATTATGAAGGGCGAAACAACATAATACTTGGCTAGGTTCCAATATTGTCAGTAGGTTAAGGTTGAACACTAGCATCCAGCCGACCTATTACAACAATTACCAGTACCAGAATGGAAATGGGAGACCATATCGCTGGACTTTATAAAAGGTTTTCCAAAAACGTAGAAACAAAATGATTCTATTATGGTTGTAATCGATAAA
>JASDQU010380658.1:0-10675 GCA_032191745.1 Picea mariana | reverse complement strand
TGAGATGACATGTAAATAACATACCTTAGAAAACATCATCAAAAGAATTTATCCTCCCTTGAATTATGGCCTTCTTTTCTTCACCTTCCCTATGAAATTATGCTTAGATATCCTTTGGTTACCTAAGTCACCTATATATATTCAATATTCTCAAGTGTGATTAAAATGAGAGAGCGTTGCCTCTTATTTATACTCTCCAAGTAGCTTCATTAGAAGCATCTTCTAGGTCACTTTTCCCACATTCCTTATTTTAGGGTTAACCCACTTCTAATTTCTCCATTAACTTTATTATTTAAATAATTTATTTTTTATTAACTTTGAATTATATTACACTCATCACTTCACTTTATTATTTACCTTCTGAAACCTCTTAAACCACTTTGACTACTTTGACCTTTTGGGGCTTCAAGCCAATATATGAGGGTCCTCCAACTTCGTAAGGCCATAACTCTCAAACCGTGAGGAGTTAAGTGACGTTCCACATACCACCGGAAATGGAATGAAAAGAACTATAAATATAGGATAGGTTCACTAAAACATTCACTAAAATTCATCTCATTTCTCCACAATTAAGCATGGATTCTCTAACCATACTTCTAGGATAAATCAATCCACAAAGCATCTTCCTGTGAGGGATTTCACCATAAGGGGACCACTTTGGAGTTCATCCATTTGTACTTCTTATCAACCATGACAAGAAAATAATGATTCATCTTTACATAAAAAAAACTTGGGTCCATTACCCAAACCTTTGTGCTACTGGGCTTTCTTCAAAGGTTGACATCAATGACAACCAACCTTAATCAACATAGAGAACAATGGAGCCACCAAACGAAGAGCAGAAGTGTCTGTACTGAAGAAGTAGAGGATCCAACAAGAAGAAATACTAGTCACAGAAGAAACTCCAGGAGCATCATCCTCAGAACCAAGGTTCTCACATGACTACATACTGTCGATGAAGGACACAGTCAAGCTAGTCCACTTGCAGATGACTTCCAAGTACAAACTAGTAGAGCCAAAGATTCCAAATGGAGTCATCATGGATGGAGATATGTTAGGAATGATACTACACCTAAAGTACATAGACCATGAAATTACTAATGAATATAAAATTATGGAGTTAATGCTAAGAAATTTCCTGAAGAAATGAATCTATCACGAAACATCTATGATTGTGATAGAACCTCAGATGTGGGAAATAGGTTTACAGAAAGCAGTCTTATTAAACCTCTTCGGCATCGGTAGGAGTAATGAGATAAATGCATGTGTAAATATGTTACTGAGTTATTTGCATGGAAGTTATTTATGGATTGACAATTCAGTCTCAATTGACACTGATTTGATAGTGCGCATCACAGGGTTACCATTGTAGGGAAAGGATCCCACACCTTTATTTTTTGACAAGAAGAATGAGAAGAACCTCTTAGAGAGTATGAAGGGTAAATTTCACACATACACATCTCAGCGTGACCTAGATGTTGCAAGCATAAGTGACCCGAAAATTAGGTTTGCGACACAAGTAATAGCATGCAAGTTGCTCAGAAAATGCAGAAAATATCAAGTGCCAGCAATAGTCATAGTAGCAATACAGAAGTTCGTAGAGGGCATACAGATGAACTTGAGGACTATATTTCTCAACCAGTTCCTACTTGATTGTGAGGAAGTGCAAGATAAAGGAACAGATTTCCACTATGTGTGGCTTATCATTCTAATTGCACTATTAGCTTGGAGAGAGTCAGACGACACACAATTTTGGGGTGTCAAGGACAAGCCATGCCTTGCGACGCGTTATTATAATTTATGGCACATTATGCATAAAGGTTGACAAATCTACAACAATGTCACATTCTATATCTACAAGGAAATGATTAGTCTTATCATTTTGAAGACATCGAAGATACCACCACAAGTGGTTTGGGCATACAAAGAAGTGGTAAGATTCAAGGTCGGGTAGTACCATATATATGTACAAGAAATCAAGGAATCAGACTAGCAGTGGATGCCCACTCGGTATAGGCTAACAAAAGAGGATATGGGACACATCATGGTCGATTGGGATTCAAATTGGAATATCCCACCTAAAAACACAAAGCATCCAATGATGACAAAGCAGCCAACACAGCCAAACCTTGAAGTCCAAGAGATAGAAGATGATGAGGAAGAGGAAGAAGATAAAGGAAATGGTGCAGATAAGACACCACCATGACCCACACCAAATACCATCCCGCGCACGAGGGAAAAGAGAAAATAAATTGATCTAAAAGATAAGGGGAAAGCAGTGGAGGAAAATACACCACCCCCGCAAAGGAATAAGAGCAAAGCGATCAAAGAGACAGCTATACAACCCCTCCCAGAGGAAGACTTTGAGTGAATAGGTGACCAAGTGAAATAGGTCATAGATGATGCATTCCAATGTGCAAAACTTCAACAAGAGGAGATGCACAAAAGGATTCAAGACCAGATGATCGAGTTGTGACATTTGTTAGAGACAAAAAGGCTTACATTGATAAACATAACAAAAGGTGACCAACTTGGAAGCACTATAAGGAAAGGGGAGGTAGGACCAATAGTCTCCCAAGAGTTGGAACTTGCAGGTGAATGGTGAGCGACCATAGTAGCATCCAAGGCAATATATTTCCCCATGGCCGAATTGCAAGTGAAATAAAGTGCACTAGGTCATATTGACTTAGTGTTATCACAATTACCTATGGAAGCATTGCAAGAAATGCAGATGAGTGTAACACAAGAGATGACCTTGCGCACTGAGAATACATCCCAATAATTGACAAATTTACATCTAAACATGTAGCCTTAGAAATTAAATATAGTAGAGTCGGACAAGAACTGGATGAGGCAACACAAAAGGAAGAATGAATGCAGCAAGCATTAGAGCAGGTGTATAAGAACATTCTAGAGGCATAGATAGAGGTAGAGACTCCAGTCGAAGAGCAAGTGACAAAGATAAGTGAGGCCTTTCAAGGATTATTTACAAATATAGTCAAATTGGAGGCATGACTGAAACTGAGTACTCCATGAGAGGAAAGGGAGAAAAGGGAACATGCAACCATTACAACAGTAGAAAGTATGAAGAATCTAGAAGAAGAATGCACACAACTATATGCAGACACCACCATTGTATGGAAGAAGTTGATTGAATATGTAGGGATGCAAGATTTGAGCTAGAAGATACCAATTGCATAGATGAAGGTGCAAAATGAACAGGAGATAATGGGGACATTACCACCAACAGAGGTGGTAAATTCCATGAACGAGAAAAAAAAGTTGTATTCAGAAATGAACTAGCTTCGGGCACAACAACAGGCCCACGTGAAAAAACTAGAAGTAATTCAATAAGAAGTATATAAGATGGAAACAACTATAAACACCACTTGAAGTATGGTCCAGTAGGTAGTCAATGATAGTGTCGAGAAGTTGCAAGCTCAGATTATTGCCAAGACACTTGACACAATTTTGCAGAAGAAGATAGAGGCCAGGGAGGATATACAATAGCAAAAGAAACATTTGAAAAGTTCATGACGAACTGGAAACATGCTTGAGTGGATCAGGACAAGCCACAAGTGAGTTTTCGGGGGTTGTTGGATAGGCATTTTGGATAAATTTTGACAGTTTTGGGACCTACGTCAAAATAGTAGTAAAGAATAAAGAGGCAGTTAGAATTTGAACCGAAGTGTGCGGCACAGATAATATTTTAAGGAGTCAAAGCATGCAATAGAAGGAAAAATGATGGAGCGGCGCGTGAAAGGTAGAAACCGGTTATGTATCGTTAGGATTTTGGGACAGTTTTTCCACTTTGTAGCAATGTCGTAACGAGCTTATCCCTGCTTTGTATGTATAAATATCTAAAGGTTTTTTAGGTACAAGGATTATATGGTGATAAGTCCAAAAAGGTCTTATGTAAGGTTCGCAGTTTTGGATACATGACTAAGGTTTTTGGAGGTAGACTCGCACTATAGTAGAATGGCTAGGCATATTTCAGTAATGCTACTGTTGCATATTTTGTAAGCATAGTGTGTAGCTATAAAACAATTATGAATGACTAATATAAGAATTCAATCATTGTGGACATAGCCCAAGATTGGGTTGAACCACGTAAAACCTGTGTCTTAATGTGATGTTGCATGTGATATTTTCTCATAGATAAGTAGCATAGATTTGATGAATGGTTAACATGTTATGGATAATGCGAAATGAATGAATGAATGAACAAATGAATGAAATTTAATTAGGGTAATGTTGTGCACTGAGTATGTCACATAATAAGTAATTTCTAACCAATGGAAACTACACACCTGGGTAGACAGTTAGGAGGAGTATATTGAATGCATCACTTCCCCTCACCAATGTAGAAGCTTGGTTCCTGCAGCCCTTCTAGGTTCCTCGAATGAGACTTCACTTGCTTGCAAGTGATGCCAAAAGGGCAGGTGTCTAAGGGTTTTGTTGGTTATTTAATGTTATGAACCTGGGGTCTACCCTATGTGCCAAAAACTGGTTTTGTTGTCGGGATTGAGGTATATATTTGAGGGGAACGTTTTGGAGGTTGAATAAGCAAGAGATCACAAAATGAATAGAAAGGAAGAAGCGAGAATTTTCCAGAGAATGGAATAGGAATTCATGCTCAGTGATGAACAATGGTTGCAAAGGTATGTATTCATAGATCTGCATGAAATTTTCTTTGGTCAATTCTCGATAATTTTAAATGAATGGTTAGAGAGTCTAGTGGAGAATGTTGGAAGATTTTTGGCACAGGGGAAGACCCGGGGTTCAACTCTAACAATGCACCAACAAACCCTAACTATTGGCCCTTATGGCAGCACCTGCGAAGCAGATAAAGTCTCACCCAAAGTAGCAATAGGGGGGTTGCAGGACTCAAGTGTCTACAACCAGAGGAAATGCAAGATGATTCTAGAACAACAATGCAAGAAAACCTAGAGATTCTTAATAGTATTATACTAGCTTCGCAAATAAGTTATACTTCTTATCTTCAACAAGGACAATATCAGTGCAATAATAGTATAACAGATAGTAAACGACAAAGCATCAACCACATGGAACACAAGGTTTTACGTGGTTCACCCTCTCCCTAGGGATACATCCACATAACTATGTTTATTGATTAAGTAGATGAAAATACACAGTACTATCTGCGCACTCAGCTGCAGATTCTCCTCTCTCTTTCTCTCTATTTTCTCTCCCTATGCACCCAGCTGAAGACCTCAAAATACAAGAATATATTAAAATTTGACACTTTTACATCTCAATATCTCTATAAACAACCCTTTCTCACTCTTCTAGACCTTTATTTATACATTATGTGACTCTTAGAAAACCCTAGATCGAAGCCCAGGTGCCAAAACCCTAGGTCTAAAACCCTAGGTCCACATAACCCGCATTTTAAGGACTTCACCGACCTGTTCTTCTTTCTTCTCCGTGAGGTGATCCAAATCACCCATTGGTGTCTTCTTCCACTTGTTGACTTGTCCATGATATATCTTCTTTGCTGCTTTGTCTTCCTTGATCTTCTCTTTCAACGGTTTTCTTTCCTTTACTTTGTTCCTTCTTTTCTGTTTCTTTAACCACTTCAACTCCTCCTCGGTTTGTGTGCCTTCCGCACACTTCATACTTTGTCTTTCTTCTTCCTTAATCTTCGCTTCCTTCCTTAATACATGAGCAAGGGCCAACAGGCCCCCAACACTCACATGTGACTCATCCCGAGTCACTGCAGGGTTGAGCCTTTTGTATTACTTCGACTGCAGATTGCGCGGAGCAACCTGTGCTTTCTGCTATGTCCCTACTTAGCATGTGAATATTTTATTTTTTGTGTCTGGTACCCAATTTCAACTACACCTGGTACCTAGATCCTTCTTCCTTTTCTTTTACTGGGAGCTACAAGGCAACTAGTTGTCACAATACAGCTTCAATCGGCTCCCATTCACTAAACCATCCTTCCATTCTCCATTAAGAGTCTTCAGCTGCGCAACTCCACCTTTTGTAACATAGACAACCTCGAGTGGCCCAAGCCAATGTGTCCTGAACTTTCCCAGATGCTTCATGAACTTGTTGTCATATAAAAGTACCAAATATCCTTGTTTAAATGATTTCTTCTTGATGTGTCTATCATGGTAATATTTTTCGCATTCTTTTTGTACCTGCTGATGAAATCCTACAATGAACYTGTCTTCCTCTATTTCCATTAATTGAGMAAGCCTGTCTTGAATAGTGCATGTGTCATCCATACCTATAAATGTTGCAATTCTTAAACTAGGAACCAAATATTCCATAGGTACTACTACTTCCTGGCCATAAACTAACTTAAAGGGAGTCTRTGTTGTTAACTTTTTKCAAGTGGTTCGATAAGCCCATAACACTGCTAGAATTCTCAAATCCCAATCATCTCTGTTAACACTRCAAATCTTTGTCAGTGTTGTCTCCAAAATCTTATTGAAATCTTTGACTGTACCATTCGCCTGTGGGTGCTATGCTGTKCTCTTTTGATGGTGAACTTTGAACTCATGAGTCAAGGCTTCAATAGTTTTGTTAATGAAGTGTGTGCCTTGATCACTCATAAGGATCTTTGGGCATCCAAATCTGGTTATGATATCCTCAAATATGAACCGCGCAGCTATAGCTGCACTACAGTCTTTAACTGATCTTGCTTTTTCCCATCTGGTCAAATATTTTGTAGCAGTAATGATGTATCGAGCTCCTGTGCGCTTCCCTGGTGGGTTGATAGGTCCCACAAAGTCAATAGCCCATTTCTCAAGTGACTGTAAATTTAACTCAGGTGCTAACAACATCTCATCCCTTCTAGAAGGCTTCCCTACTCTTTGACATACATCGCAGGCTCTGTAGTATTCATTATCATCCTTATGTAAAGTGGGCCACCAGAGGCCAGCTCTGAGAAACTTTTGTGTTGTTGCTTTCCCTGCATAGTGTCCTCTTGCGAGGCCTTCATGTGCTTTTGCAAGAATCAATGGTCTTTCTGACTCCATAACACATCTTCTTAAGATCTCATCTGGTCCCATCTTATATAATTGTCCATCTATAAGTTGAAAATATTCAACGCAGACTACCAACTATTTCTTCTTAATAACTGTATACTCGCGAGGTGCCATTCCTGTGTACAAGAACTAGACTATCTTGATGAAGTGATCATTGACTTTCCTGATGGCCAATAATTGTGCATCTAGTAGTGTATCATCCAAACTGGTAGGTTCCTCTCCATGTTCTAACCTGGATAAATGATTAGGTCCCTTATTCATTCTCCCTGGCTTGACCACAATCTCAAAGTCATACTCCTGGAATAATAATAGCCACCTGCATATTCTTTCCCCCAACACTGGCTTGTTGACTAAGTACTTCAATGCAGAATGATCAGTAAACATCTTAAAATGTCCTCCCAACAAGTAGTCTCTAAACTTCTGCAGCGCATATACCATATCTAAGCCTTCTCTTTCAGTGGTAGTATAACTTATTTCAGATGTAGAAAGCTTCCTGCTAGCAAAGGATATAGGGTGGTCAATATCTCCTACAACTGGTTGTGCTAAAACTACTCCTAATGCAATGGATGAAGCACCGACATGAACATGGAATTCCTTACTCCAATCTGGAAAAACCAAAATAGGCGCAGTGACCATTTTCTTCTTTAATGTGTCAAAGCTCTGTTGGCATTCCTCTGTCCATTTAAAATTACTACCCTTCTTTAATAGCTTCTCCATAGGTGTTGTTATCTGTGTGTAACCCTTAATAAACTTTATGTAGTATCTAGTGTGTCCCAATGTAGTGCACAACTTTCTAACCAAAGTAGGAGGAGGTAGATTAACAATGATAGCAATCTTGGAAGGATCTACCAACAACCCCTTCTTACACACAATGTGTCCTAACAATACTCCAAAAGGTGAAAAGAAAATGCACTTTTTCAAGTTCAGGGCAATCTGACATTGCCTGCACTTATCCAACATTACTCTCAAACATTCAACATGATTTTTCAATACACTAAAAATGGTTCAGTCATCAAAGTATGCCTCCAAAAACTTATGTAAAAATTCCTTAAATGCTTCGACCACCACCCTGGAAAAGATGGTTAGTTCATTCTTCAAACCAAAAGGCATCAGAGTGTATTGAAAGTAACCCCATTATGTTGCAAATGTAGTCTTATGTATGTCCTCCTTATCAATTCTAATCTGGTGATAGCCTGAAAATCCATTTGTGAATGAATAAAATTCTTGTCCTCCTACATTATCTAGAACTTCATCAGTAAAAGGTGTAGGAAATGGATCATGTAAACATGCATCATTCAATTTCCTTAGATCTATACAGATTCTGATTTCTCTTGACTTGTTATCTTGGACCACCATAGGGTTGATCCATTCAGATTCTTCAATTGGTTCTATAATTCTTGCTTCCAACATTCTATCTAATTCAATCTTAACTTTCTGCTTGTACTTGGGATTTAGTCTATAAGGCCTCCACTTGACAGGCCTTACATATGCTTTCAAAGGAATCTTCATTTCTCCCATGGGCCCTTTAATGCCCTTCATGTCTATGAACTTGGTTGGAAACAAGTCCTGATACGCATGCAATAGTTTTGTGATCTTACTAATAGTAGAATCATCCCAATAGTGTCCAACATTTGCCAACTTAGGTGCTTGCTCTGTTCCAATATTAACCTTCTTAATTTTAATAGGCTGCCCAAAAAAAGTAATTCAATCCCCGGCCCTTCTATATCTCTTTGTCCTTCAGTTTCTGAAATGTTCACATTCCTAGGTTCATCATCCTCATCAGCATTAATATTATAACAACCCTGTAACCGCTGAAGAGGCGTAGTCCATTCATCTTCTTCTTGTTTAAGAGGGAGTTTAGGTGCCTCCTCAAAGACCTTATGTCTTACAATTTGTAAAGCCTGATCTACTGTGGGGTATTGACTTTCAAATAGGAACGTAGTTATAAAGTTCTGGGTCATACCATACCAATCTGTAATGATTAAGCGCAGTTCTTCTTGAAGATACTAGTTGATAGGCATGGTATCTAAGGTGTTAATGAACTTATGTACCCATTGTTCTTTAGGAATGTTGTCCCAAGCTTTCTCACAACTTCGCACATGGTTCTTAGGACAACTCTGACCTGTGTATCGAACTTCACAACATTCATCTTGGTTTGAAAAGCGCATTGTCAACAAGGTGCGACATTGTACCCACTCCGTGATGTTCTTATTGTGTGTTTCCCACCATCTAACTGGTGTTGCTTTCAAGGCTTCATCTAGTGCCAACAACCTCTGTTGTATTGGTACAATTCCTTCAAATTCGAATAGAAATGTCTCTAAATTATTCAAGCCATCAAATGTAGGAAGATTACTTACTTTTGTGCCAATCCAGCGAATTGCCTTAGTCAATCTAGCACACCTCCGCATAGAAACTTCATACATTATGTTCTGCCAATTTTCCAATGCTTCTTCTGAATCTGACGAGCATGCACTTTCACTTCGCCAACTTAGATTTCCATCTACTGTAGGATTAATGTAATCATGTTGTCCTGCTGTCAATTTATAAATTTTCTCTATTTCATAGGCGCGATCTTCTTCTCTTATAGGTTTTTTGTATCTGCAACCTTCATCAGGATTGACAGGTGCAATGACCCTAAGGCCATCACCTTCAAATGCCATTCTTCTCCTTTTCAGATCAACAACAGTCAAATTGTCAAAATCCCAATCAATTTCCAACAACGCAGGATAAGGACATCTATCATCAACAATATCGATTACTTCGAAGTCTTCAAATATCCTCACTCTGTAGATGTCCACAGGGACATGATCCATTCTTCCAAAGGGGCTCACTGCCTGCTGATTATCCATCCTGAGCCTAATATGAGAGTAAATAAACTTAGGTTTTTCCATCAATTCTCAATTCTACTTTGTCATAACATTTACTTCTGATCCCAAGTCGAGGACCACATAGTCTATGTCGTAGTCTCCAATCTGATCACTAAGGTGCAATTCCTTGCTTTTCCTCCTTTTTCTAGATACTTGATTCATAGCTCTACTCAGCAGAGGATCTACTCTTCCAATTTCATACTATCTTATCAGGTGTTGTAGTTCCTGCACATCTCTTTCATCTTTAATCAAATTAATACAAGTATACAAGAAGTCCACAAGCTTGCTCACCTCTTTTCCTTCTCTAGGTGAGGTAGACTGATCAAATGCCAGAGGCATTTCACATTCTCTTACTTTTGTTTGTGCCCTAGATGAAGAAGCATGTTCTCTTATGAATTCTCTTCTTGCTTCTTCAAAAGTATTATTTTCTTTCCTTGGATGAAATAATGGTGTATTCTCTGAATCTCTTATGATCCATGATCCATCTTTAGTCTTTCACAGATTCATCCTATATTCTCCTATGACAGTGCCCCCTCTAGTAATAACAGCGACTCTGGGTTCCTCATTGTGAGGTTCAGCGGATATTAGTTGGACTTGTTGGCTTCCACCTCATATGTTGGTTGTGGAGCCTGGTTATCTTCCTAATTCAGAGGTCCTTGCTTTCAGCCGTGTTTATACCCCATGACGTATTTACACCCCAGAAGTATGTACACTCTTCCACGCGGGGGAGTGCAGAGGGGGGGTACCCCCTCTGCGGGGTCCGAGGGGTCCATCCCCCCAGCTGGGGGG
>JASDQU010380655.1:0-11234 GCA_032191745.1 Picea mariana | reverse complement strand
TTATACTTCTTTTGGGGTTTCTCTTTTGCACTAATCCTTGATTCTTCTTGATCACAGCAAGTCCAAAGTTCTTCAAATGTTGGATACTCCTTTCTTGTGTTCATGCTTGCGGTAAATTCATCCCACGTCTTGGGAAGACCATTGAGTACTATGTTTACCAACTCCTTCTCTAAGATGATCTCTTCAATAGCTTGTAGTTGATCTCTTAACTGAAAAATTCTCACAAAGTATGATGTTATGCTGTCATCATCATTCATCTTCATGTCACAGAGCTCATTCTTCATACTCATTACTTGTCCAATGTTTCTGACTGAGAAGAGGTTTGTTAGGGCATTGTACACCTTCTTCGATGAGTCAATATGGGAGATGTAGGGTATCAAGTGGTATTTTATGGATTCCACTATGATACTCATAGAATTAATGTCATTGTCTTTGAACTTCTCCGTAGCTGCAACATTTTGCGGTTCCTTCTCTTTCCCTTCTTCAAACTCTGGTTTCACGATATTTCCTTTCACGATATCCAACACTTTATTCTTGGCAAGGATGAGGTCAATCCTTGTCTTCCATGCTCTGAAGTTAGAGGCTCCATATAACTTGTTCTTTGACGTCATAGAGTAATTCATGGCTGCTTTGACTTGGTAAAACCCTAGATTTGACCACAAACTCAAACTTCACATCTTGGCTTGTTGAGAGTATCAGGAGATGCACTAGGCTAGAGTGCATTGATCTATCTGGAGATTAGGTCAATCCATTCACTTAAGGTGCCTCAACAAGAGGATTAGGGTTTCTACAACTACTCCTGCTAGTAACCCTAGCGGTAGTGTCTTAGAAGTTGCTTCTGCTAGTAACCCTAGTGGCAGTTCCTTAGCGAGCTCAGTATCCTAGCAATTATGTTTCCTTCTAGCGTTTAGATTGAATGAAGGAGGTGTGGACCCATAACCTGTTAGAATATGAAATATGTGTGCTCATTTTACCATTGACAATACCCTTGTCACCCAACCATAGGCTGAAGCCTCCCTCCGAGCACCTTAGCCTTGACAGAGAATCACTCTGGAAGAAAACCCTAGGCTAGATAGCCAAACAAAGGGTAGCGCACCTTTCCCCAAGGATAGCACACCAAAAAGAGCTGATAAGATGTTCCAAACCCTAGCTAAGAGATAGTCCAAGCATAACTGCTAGTTGCAGTAGCTGCAACGATAACTGTCCTCCAAACCTGTGCAGAAACTGGGCAACTGCAGTGCGCACAAGTGTTTCTCTGCAATTCTAAGACTACCTGCCAGAATGAGAACTGGCCTCCTGTATTTATACTAATTATGGCTAACTGCCTGGGCCGACGTCTCATTCTAGGTATCTGTCTGTTCAGTATATATTATTATTTCTGGCCGACTTCTTCTCTTGGAGGCTAATAACCTAATATAAATTATTGTCTTGAGTCGACAAGTCTTCTAGGGTTATTAGTTAACTCATTAGGGTTTCTTCTTGCTTCCCGAAGTATTCTATCCTTGTCAAGTTTACACATGGAGGTAAATACCTCCCAAAACTACTATAATATCAACACACCCATAAAATTGTCTCGGGTGAGACTATGCAATGCACTCTGTGTGTTGTGTTGCCTTCTAGTTTACTAGGAGGGTCAATAGCTTTAGAGGGTTTTGTTGGAAACCTGTTCAGATCTAAACCTAGGTTAGCATAAGAAGTATAAGAGGAAGAAGTCAACCAACACTTTAGATCTGAGTTTTAAATATACGCTCAAAAAGACTGTCATTAATTTTCTAATAGTTATGGGTACCACAATGACGCCAAAATTCTAAAAGATATAACCCCATATTTCTAGTACTTGTGATCTAACACACCTTTTTCAAAGAGCTGAATAATGAAACAAATTATTTTACTGGATGCACACTTCAGATTGTTTTTAGTTTGAACATGGGTTTTCACTTTTATTAACAATCAAACATCAACATAATTGTGTTCCCCATCTCTCTTTTCCTAGCATTTCTTTGTTTCTAGTGAGCATCCATAGCCCCAATGAAGTTTCCTCAGTACCATACAAGCATAGCCCCGCTACCAAAAGATGTCCATAGCCCCGACGGGTTTACTTATACTTTTCACACTATTGATAGTGCTTTCAACTTATCTTTTATTTCAGAATATGCTCACCCTTTTATATTTTAGATATAGATATGCATATGCACATAGGGTGTGAAGGAAGGAGGATGATACACGAGTTGTTTTGACTTGCTGAGTAGATGTTTTTCATTTTAGTTTAACCCACATGTTTCCCTAAAAACCATCACAGTATTGGCCATTTTATTAATGTGAAGTGAATGGAGCTCAAAGAAAAGAGTGGATAGACACTTTCCTATACTTATGGATTATCATGGTATGCTCAACAGAAACATGTGTTCCACCACAAATATCGGTGCATACCTACTACTAAGAACTTCATGAATGTTCATTTAGATAGATCAAACCATGCATATTATGACTTGTAGAAAATATTCTCCAATATGTGACTAGAATTATACCAACCCCTTACTCAAATTTAAAGAGTAATCCTAAAGAGAGAGTAAGAGTCAAATTAGGTAAGGGAAATACCATCATTCAAATCAAAATATGGAAGGAATTTTTCCAGGTCGTAGGCAAGCGCTAACACTGAGTCAAATTAATGAAAAATAACATTAAACTAAAAGGAACCTTAATCTATGGTATTAGTCATCAAAAGGATGAAACCTTGATGAAAATTAAGAATAGAACCCAACAACAAGTAATAAATCTGGTGTTAGCAAAAAAAAAGTATTTTTAGTGAAACATTGGAGAGGAAGCCAAAGGAAATAACTAATTAATCAAGCCCAATGAAAATATTCCTAGAGTTTCCGATCTAAAATGAAGAACAAACCAGAGTACAAGATCTGAATTGATGATCTAGTGTAAAACATTTGCAACACAATTCGCTAATACAATTGTCACATACAATTCTCCTTTCATTTAATTCAACAAAACAATCATCTGGGACTATATGAGAATGGGTTAATGTAGATTCTCAATCAAATCATATTTTCAAAAACCAATTATATGAAACATTCTATAAACCTACAACCTCTCAAGATTTCGTAACATAAGCAATTTCTTTGCAATTTTAAAAATGTTGAATTCTCAATAACATAAATTACATTTCATATTTCTCACCCAAACACCATCTTCTATTTTCAATAAAACATAATCATTAATAACAAACATTCATTATGATAATTCAAAGAGATATTATAATTGTGGAGTTTATCAAAATAGTCATTAAAATGACTCCAAACAACAACTATATTAGAAAAAAATATGAGAATAAATGAATGAGAATATATTTTTGATCAACTATTGGGTTGGTGACAATCTTGGTTCATTAATTATACAATTTTACAAAGGAATATGAGCAGCCAAGTTCATATTAACACTTCTCTGTGTTCCCTTCATTCCAAGAGAAAATAATTCAAAGGTGTTGGTTGCACAAGCCATTTCCCCAACCTTGTGTAAATGGTAGCGCAGTCATCAAGTATTCATCCATTATTCATTCAGCCAAATGTCACAGTTGTCTTCCTAAGATATGAGCATTATGTGATTTCCCAGAACATTCTCTTCAATATGAGAGTTTAGTGTCATTTATTGTTGTGAGATTTAAATCCTTGGACACAATGTTGTGTTTTTAAAATTAGAGGAAATTAAATTAAAAAAAAAATAGTACCATTAGACTCCAATAGCATTTATCTTCTAAAGATACCAATCCACCAACAAACATTAGTCATAAAAATATGATTCAAAGATTATAAACATTACACCCCAAATTATGTAGTTCCTCATATTGTGGATGACAAGGATGTGAAAGATTAGCATGATCATATTTAGTATTGTGAGAGGCAAGATGAAATCATTATGAAAATAGATCAATTAAAATATGCTTAAAGGGTACAAATCATCTCAGGTCACAACCTAGATGTATTTACTTCCCTAACTCAAATAAAGATACAATTAGAAATCAAAATTGAATGAAGTGATTAGGATCAGATTTTTGATTGGTGATAAGCTTGGTGTGATGGGAAATAATATGAAATGGATAGCCTCTCTCAAGAGAGTTCCAAGTAGAGAAATTGTAAATTACACTTCCTCAAACTTACACATGTCATAGAATAAGAGGAAAGTGAAATGAAAAATAAGAGTCTATATATTGTCTCTCCACTAGATAGGTTTTTCATTAAAACTAATGAGACATATAATCCAGAAAACAAAATCAGCAAGCTCATGAGTAAGAGGGATCAAAATATAATATCTACTAGCATGACCCAAACATGCTTATCTTTCTGATTATGAATAAACAAATTATGATTTCAAAGAGTGTTGAAGAGTGTGGGCCCCAATATATTAATGAGTTATATCCCACAATATATTCACATCTTGAAACTTACTATCATGAATAATATAAAAATAAATGATGAAGATTTGAAAATGGAGTCTTAGAAGTTACATTGACATATTCCATAAAGATACTTACAACTCTCAATCATTTGAATGGATTCAACATGATATAAGTGTATAGTTATCAGCCATGATAAAAATAAGATTACTTAATAATGTAACCATAATGAGTGACCCAAAATCAACAAACCCAAAGGATGGAAGATACCTTACAAGAAAATATCACATCTAAAAATCCATCAGATTGACAATGCTAGGATTGAGAACTTAGTTGACCAATGAGTTGGGAAATAAAAGGATTGGTTCTCAAATAATTTTTTTAAGAATATATCAACTAAATATTTAAATAACCATATTGTCTAGAATTGTCAAAAATTGCATCTAGACAGTGTAAATGAATGTCTCTTGTTTTGTGTCTGAGAGAAAGCTTGTGTGAAGAGAGATGCAAGATAATACATGGAAATATTCCTTGAAAAACTAACTGAACAGAGTATAAGGTATATGGATCCACTGCATAGAAATTAAAACTAAAAGTGGTAACATAAAATAACTCAAATGAAATAAAAAATCAGCTAAACTCACTATGCTAAAAAGGTCTATGAAAAAAATAAATGTTGGCTGAAAGTCATCGAAGAAAAAGTCAATTGGGAAATACACCATTTTGACAACTCCAAAACTAAGAAAAAATAATATTCTAAAGAGATTCCAAGGAGTTGGAGTGGATTTTATTTCAGATGGGAATATCTTAGTCACTAAAACTTTCAATTTACTGTGTATGGGACATCATAATCAAAGCTTAAAAATAATATCAACCAAGAAAATATTTTTTATTAGAATTTTTTATTAAAAAACTAGGAAGCAAAGGTAATTCTATGCAATAAAAAGGCAACATCCTATTTACCCCTATACTATGCTACAAATGGATGAAAAATGAGTCATGTGTTGGAAAACTGAGAGGGGGGGATGTGAATCAGTTGTTACTGTGCTTGAACAACTATGCCCATTTTGAACTCTTTACAGAACACTCAATGATGATCACAATAAAGCAGGGAAGTAAGAAATAGAATATTCAACATCAATCACACACATGAATTATACAAAGACAGATATTTCCTGAGGAAATTCATAAAGGGAAAAACCTCTTAATCTTGATATGATAAGTAATCTTTACTTTTTGTACATTATCATTCTTATGAGCTCCAACTCCTCTTGAGGCCACAACCTCTATTTTACAAGAAGCAACTTGTGGAGAGCACCAACTCTCTTGTTTCTCTAGCACCCACTAGAAAGAAGCACCAACTCCTTGAGTGTTCCAGCACCAACTGGATGGAAGCACCAACTTCCAGTCACACAGGCACCAACCTATATAACAAAGAACAATATTTCTCCCTTGCACCACCCCCCCACCCTGGTTTTTTTGGATGCAACCAGATGGAAGCTACAACTCCCTGTGTTTAAGCACCCACTTGAAACTTTGAGGACACCAGTCCTCCCTAGCACCTCTCTACCACTTTGAAATATAAATCTTTTCTTTCTTAAATTTATCACAGTGATACAACATTTATCAATGGCTTACCAGTCTTATCACTCTTTCGATACACTGCTCTGTTCTACCTGCATCAGTTTCTTTATGCTCACATCTGCTGCACTTTCTGTTCTTATGCATTTTATACTATGTGCGCCATCTGCATTCTATGAGTTATTCCTCTGCATGCTCTTCACTGCATCACTGTTCTTCCCTACAAGTTGTTCACTGCATCTCTTCCTCACAACTACATAGATAACCAACAGAATCACCTCACTTCTATGTTCTGCATCTTTTTCTCATGTCGAGTCCTATGCCTAATCATCATGGAAACTCTTCGTCATCCCTGGAGGTTATCTCAATGTGTTCATCATCAGTGGGTGTTATGTTGATATTCCTTAGCTTCTGTGGCAGCCAAAACTCTTCATCTACTCTGTCAGTTACAGCCAGTCAATTATGGCTTCTTTGGCTTCTAAGCCCCTTCATTCATGCGATCACTGGTGGTGACCATACGCCTGGGCTTAATGAGAACTTGAGCACTTATCAATTCAAAGGCCATGATTCATTCTCCTAAAATGGACTACTATCGTAACTACGACACTTTTCCCTTTAGAAATTTTTGGCTTCAAACCTTTCTAAACTTCTGAATCAGAATTCCTAAACAGATCGGAAGGTTTACATTCATTTCGTGGAAACAGATCAATCATCATATTTGATTCTTACAAGGATTAATATTATGGTCAGGACTTAATAAACCGTTGATATGGATGGCCACCTTTTACTCTGGGACTTTGGCTATTACACTTACGCTATCCTTCCACTGTATCTTGATCAATGGTTGAGAGTTCACTTGACATCAGATCGATGGTCGATATCTCCTATGGGTCTCTGAACTTCAGAGATTTCAAATCTCAACTTGTTATTTTCTCCATACATCAATCTTCCGAAGTTGTCAATCCACTAACGCGTGTCCCTTTCGAATAAACGATCGAGATCTCCTTCGGGTCTCCGGATTTCAGAGATTTCAAATCTCAAACCCCTTCTTTCCTTCAGAGTGATGTCACTTACTTACATCACTTGATGATGTTTCATGAGCCTAGTAGTTGCCACATGTCACTCGGATTTGTGATTTCCACATACCTAAAATTTCGAATCAACTTGAGACTTGTCATTGTCTGATTGCACCACGTGTCCTAGTTGATGTAGTCTTGCTGATGTGGATCCTCATGTGGCACATGTTCTTCTCCTGGATCTAATGGTTTTCCTAACTCCCAATGTATCTTAGATCAATGGTTGAGAGTGACTTCGGACCTCCGTTCTTTGGGACTTTTGACATTTCTTGGTGGTGAAATTCCCGAAGCAATTCTCCTGGAGTGACATAACTTGCTTACGTCACTTGTTGACATGGCACTAGCCAATTTATTCTTGACACTTGACTCAAGGATGATTTTAGGGGCTAAATTTCTCACATGGGCTAATTTTCCATGGTTTTTCCCAAAACAAGTTTCGTTATTCTAAAAATAATTCGCCAAAATTCTATAGGATAAAATTATTTTAACTTAAAAATTGCCAAAATCTTATACAAACTATATAAAATCCTTAGAAATTTGAATAATTTTACAAAAATATCGCCAAACATTTATAGTTGGCATATGAAGGATTACTAAGATTCGCCAAGGTTTCTACATTTTAAAATAAATTTCCATCCTTAAAATCATCCCTACAGTTGTCATCATCTGATTATGCCATGTGTATTCGCTGATGTGGTCTACTGACATGGTCTACCACATATCGTTGCTGACATGGTATGCTAACGTGATTTGTTGATGTGGTCTTCTGACGTGGTCTGCTAACCAAAAACACTGATACAATGATCCTCATATGTCCTCAGAATCTGATGGTCCTTATTCATTTCGGATTTCTGAGCTTTGGGTTTTTCCAATATCAAACTTTCCAGAGCATAAACTCCTCGTATCTTTATATCCGAAGTGAATCATGTTCATTGATTAGAATCTTAGATCGATGGCTTGATCTTTCTACGATGCAGCTCTTCTGGCATATCTTGTCCTTCCACTTGGAATGATCTAATGACTAACGAAAATTCGCATTTTTGGAATTTCAAATCTCAAGCTCTCCAGAGTGTAACCTCCTCGCGTCTTTAGATCCGAAGTGAATGTTGTTCGTTGATCATGAACTTAGATCAATGGCTCGATATTTATGCAATGAGGCTTTGCTTGCTTATCCTATCCTTCCACTTGGAAATGATCCAATGGACATGAGGACACTCGAAGCAGATCAACGATCGACGATGATTGTGAAACCACAACTTGTGAGTGATTTAACTCGACACCCAAACTCTTCAATTTGAAGTTGTGCATTGTTGGTGAGTCAACCACAATCGTCGATCTTCTAAGCTATAAGATCAGACTATCTTGACTAATTGAGGGATTGGAACAAGCAGGATTTTTAATTCTCCTTTCAATCTCACCAATTCATCGTTGCCGCAAATTTGCTGATTGTGCATCTGATGGTCACAATTTAATCTGACTTAAACTCATTATTTGTTGGATCAAACTCAATTGTATATATTTGAAGTTATGATATCTGACGATCTTGACAGATTTTGGGATTGTAAATGGCCAGTATTTTAATTCATATTTCTCTCCCCACAATTCATCCCTGCCATAGATCTGGCTTGCAGATCCGACGGTCTTGATTTGATCTAAGTTTTATTGCGCCATCTCTTCTAAGCTTTCATTCCTTCTGCACACTCTTCCTGTAATCATTCCATCATCATTGTTGTTCTTTCCATCAATGAAAATCACATGCTTTCCTAAAATCATGCCAACAACATCCCCCTTTGGCATTGATGGCAACCCTAAAAGGTTATGTTATTCTACTTGGACCTCCAACTATAGCATCCAGAACACTCCTTTTCTCCCCCTTTGACATCAATGTCAAAGAGAACATGCTCCCCCTGATTTGTTTCAGTATGTTTCGAAGGTATAAAATATTCAACCAATACATACTCCACCTGGCAGGATGGACTCTCTTAGGTTGATAATGGGTTCACACCCAACTACTGGCGTAGATACTCAAACTGACATTTTGCAAGCGGTTTAGTGAAGATATCAGTAATTTGATATTTCAATGGAATATAATGGAAAGAAGCAATAGTGTTGGTCACATGTTCCCTCAATAAGTGATACTTGATGGGTATATGCTTGGTTTTGGAGTGAAATATAGGATTCTTTGACACACTGATTGCACTATTATTATCACAATGAATTGGGATCAATGCAGTATATTTTACCTCCAAGTCTGCAAGTGTTTGAATCATCCATAATACTTGGGTACAACAAGTGGCAGCTGCAATGTACTCATCTTCTGTAGTCGATAAGGAAATGGAACCTTGCTTCTTGCTCAACCATGATATAAGGGAATCTCCTAAGAATAATGCACCTCCACTCATGCTTTTTCTTTCATCTGTGTAGTTAGCCCAATCAACATCTGAATAGACTGATAGTTGAAAATTCTGATTCCTAGGATACCATAGGCCGTAGTCCATTATTCCTTTCAATTATCTGAATATTCTTTTGATAGCTAACAAATGACATTGTTTAGGTGCATCATGGTACCTTCCTACCATTCCAACAACATGCATTATGTCTGTATGGGATTTTGTGATGTACAATAGGATGCCTATCATAGACCTATATGAACTCTGATTAACATCAGGTGAATCATCATCCTTGCTTAACTTACATCCACTGACCATAGGTGTACTCATAGGTTTAGAATCTTCCATTTGAAACCTTTTCAACATTTCTCTTAGATATTTTTCTTAACAAAAAAATATTCCTTTTGACCTCTGAGTAATTTGTAGGCCAAGAAAAAATGATAGTTCCCCTATCATAGACATTTCAAATTCAGACTACATGGTGGAAGAAAACCATTGTACCAATGAAACATTATTACTACCGAAGATGATGTCATCTACATAGACCAACACAATGAGAAGATCATTACCCTCCATTTTGATATATAGATTGTTTTCAATTGTTCCTCTCTTGAACCCTTTGTCTTGTAAATATGTATCTCGTCTGTGATACTAGGCATGAGGAGCTTGTTTCAACCCATATAAGGCTTTATTTAGCATGCAGACAAGGTTAGGGTTATCTGACAGTTGGAAACCTTCTGGTTGTTCCATATAGACTTCTTCTTTTATATATCCATTTAGAAAAGATGGCTTGACATCCATTTGATAGACTTTAAACTTGTTATGACAAGCATAGGAAAGAAACATTCTAATAGCTTCTAATCTTGCTACAGGCGCAAATGTTTCATCAATATCTAGTCCTTCTATTTGAGCATACCCTTTATAGAACAATCTGGCTTTATTCTTGACAATTTGTCCTTTGTACATTCATTTTATTTTTAAACACCCATTTAGAGACAATTACATTCTTATCTTCCAGTCTAGGAATAAGCTCCCAAGTATTGTTCTTCTCAATTTGATCCAGTTCCTCATTAATTGATTTTAACCAATTTACATCTTCATTGTCTTCATTGAAGTTATTGGATTCCACCATGGATATGAAGGCCATATGTGATTCCTTGATGTCTTTGATTATCCTTCTCCTGGTTTGTACACCTTTGTGTTTCTCACCAATTATTTGACTTTCAGGATGATTCTTTTGAGTAATTCTAGAGGAGGAATTTGATGTTGATTGTTGTCCCGACTCTTCTTGTCTGGGTGTGTCTTCTCCATCTGATTCTTAGACCTGTTCATCTTCAGTTTCAACTGTTTCCTCTGTAGTAGACTCAATATTCCTCACCTCTCTTACTGGGACTCCTTCATCAACCTTTAAATCAATGCAATCAACTAATTTATGCAATCTTTTATTAAAACATATATATCCTTTACTATTGGTAGCATATCCTAAGAAGATGCCTTCATCAACCCTGTCATCATACTTGCCAAGGTTTTCATTATTATTCTTTATGTAGCACTTACTCCCAAAGACTTTGAAGTGTTTTATTGAAGAAGGTCTTCCATACCACAGTTCATAAGGTGTCTTGTCACTATGTGGTCTGAGGTGGTCTTTGTTAATAATATGGATTGTTGTGTGTATTTCTTCTACCCAGTAAGTTTGACCAATGTTCTTCTCATTCATCATTGACTTGGCCATTTGATGAACTGTTTTGTTTTTCCTCTCAACTACTCCATTTTGTTGTGGAGTTT
>JASDQU010380654.1:0-10074 GCA_032191745.1 Picea mariana | reverse complement strand
TTTCTGAGCATTACTCTATTTTGAATGTGAACTATTGTATGCACTTCTTGTGTCCAAAATATATCTGTCAATTTGAAATTCATTAGCAATGTTCGAGCCATTTCTTGTACTGTCATGTTCTTTCTTTCAACAACTCCAATCTGTTAATGTGTCCTAGCAACGAAGAAATGATTTTTTATTCTATGACTGCTACAGTAGTCCATAAATTCCTTTGAAGTGAACTCTCCTCCATTATCATATCTCAAACATTTGATCCTTGAATCCATCTCATTTTCAACCATTTCCTTGTAGATATTGAATTTTTCAAAAGATTCTGACTTGTTCTTGAGAAAGAAAACTGCAATCATTCTTGTATAATCATTAACTAATAACATAAAATATTTTTCACCTTTTAAGCCCCTTGTTGTAGTTGGTCCAACTAGATCAGTGTGCACAATTTCTAGTGGTCTTGCTGTTGAACATTCATTTGATTTGAACCTGGTCTTTGTTTTCTTTCCTTGTTGACAATGCTTGCATAAAGTGTTGGTTGGTTTCATGATCTGGGGCATTTCTCTGACTGCTTCTCTTTTGCTGACTTTGACAAGGTTATCAAAATGCATATGACCCATTCTTCTATGCCATAACCAACTTTCATATTCCTTTCCTAGACAACATTTTTCATTTCCAATTTCACTTAACACATATATGTTGTTTGAAGTTCTTGTAGTTGTACCAACCAATTTCCCTGAACCTTCTTTTCTTATCTCACACTTTTCTGAATGGAAAGTAAATTTATGACCTTGGTCACATATTTGACTCACACTTAGAAGATTATGTTTCATATCTTCTAACAATAGAACATTTTGTGCCTTTTCATTCTTGTCTCCAATTCGGATTGTGCCTTCTCCAATGATTTTGGATGAATTATCATTTCCAAAGGAGACTTATCCATTTTTTTCTTTTCGTAATGTAAGAAATTTGTCTTTATCACCTGTCATGTGTTTTGAACATCTGCTATGAACATACCAACCATGTTTCTTTTTCTTAGCTTGTAGAGTGACTATGCATTCTTCATTGCTATACTAATCTTTCTTTCTTATCCATGTTGTTTTCTAAGGTTCTTGTCTATGACTGTTGTTATTTTGTTGAGGTTCCTTAGGAGGGACTTTCATTCTACAAACCTTGGCCATGTGTCCAAAATTGTTACATTTGTAACATTCCACTTCAGTACTCAAAGATTCAAACATGTTTCAACTTCTTCTTTGTGTGTCACTAGGTCTCCTTGAATAATCCCTTTGTGTATAACTCTCAAAGTTGTTACTGTTCATGTTGTTAGCTCTGCAATTCACAGCTTTATGTCCAAAATTATTACATGCATAAAATAAACCAAAAAATGTAGTTTGATACCTAGGAGTTGAAGATATTTTGAAAGGAGGTTCTCTTATGAATCCTTATTCTTGAGGCCTATCTGTCTTTTGTTGATTCTGAAATCTGAATCTTCTTGGTGGAGGAGTGTCCCTATAATATTCTTTGTATACCTTCATATCCTCTTTGATTGTTTTTGCATAGCTCTTTGGATTTGTTTCTTGCTTTGTTGTTTTGGAGCTTGATCCATTTTATGTATGATTGTATCCAATTTTGGACTTGTCAAGATGAGATTTTTGACTACTGATAATGTCATCTAGAACTTTTGAGCTATTCTACATATTTTTCTTTTAAATATCCTTTCCTAGTGTGACAACCTCTGCTTCCAATTTTCCAATTTTCTTATCCTTTTCTTCTAGTTGTTATTCGAGTGCTTCTTAAATTCTTTTATCTTCTTCTATTTGAACCTTCAATTTTGTGATCATTTATCCTAGTTCTCAAGTGTCATTTTTCTTGTCTAATTATTTTTTTAGTTTTTAGTTTTTCTTCTTTTCTCTTCTGATAACTTCCATGGCACAGATTAATTCTTCTCGATAGTCAACTTCTTCCTCTTCAGTTTCTTCTTCGAATTCTTAACATTCTTCTTCAGCTTCTTCATATTCTTTTTCGAAGTCTTCTTTGTCAGATTCTTTTACTTCCATGAATAGAACTCTTATTGTCTCATTGTCACTGACTTCATCTTCATCTGATGATGAGATGTCTTCTTTGGTGTATAATTTTTTCTTGAAAACTTTCTTTGTAGTTCTTTTGTCTTATATGTGTGTTTTCCTTTTGAGTAACCTTCATAATTTCTCTTTTTCTTATGAGGACATTTGTTAGAAAAATGACCAATACCATCACAATTAAAACAAATCAAAGGGAGCTTACCTCTATACCTACCGTTGGTTCCCTTGTTCAGTCTTTTGACAAAGTTGGCCACTTCTTCATCATTTTCTGAGGCGTCATTGTTGTTGCTATATTTGTCTTGTTCCTTTTTCTTTTTCTTTTTCTTTGATCTTTTGGATGCCTTGAAGGTTGCTTCTTTTACATTTGGATTTTCTTGCTCAGTTCTCATTTCATATTATATGAAGATTTCATGAAGTTAGTCCATGCTTATTGAGTATAGATCTGATCTTTCTTCTAGTGTTGATATCTTAGGGTTCAATCTCATAGGAAGATATCTTAGTATCTTTTGAACAATTACAGATTCTTCAATTTCTTCTCCCAATCCTATGATTGCATTCATTGTTTCATCGACTCATAAAAAGTAGGTTGTGATATCTTCATCTACCTTCATTTTCAGTTGTTCGAACTGACCTCTGTAAGTCTAAAGATTTGTTGCTTTGACTTTTGTATCTCCTTCATAAATATTTTGAATCTTGTCCCAAATATCTTTAGCGGATTTATAGTGTGCAAATTTGGTGAATACTGTATCACTAAGACCATTCAAAAGTGCATTTGTCACTTTGGAATTATTCTCACCGAGTTTTACTACTTTGTCATTTGTTGGTGGAAATGTTGGTGCTATGTATCCATCTACAATTGAATGGAAAACTTGGAATCCTTGTGCCTGTATATATGTCCTCATCCTTATAATGCAAAAAGCATACTTATGTCCATCAAACTACGATATTCCATTTTTATATGAGCTGGTACTCTCCATGATCTACCTTTCATTGGTTAAACTAATTTCTGAAGGAACCTGATCTCATACCAATTGTTGGATTACTGAGAGGGGGGGTGAATCAGTAATAGAGCAATTGAATCCTTTTTAACCATATAATTCAAGTGTTATATCAATGAAGCATTATCATCCAATAACTGCAGATTAAATAAGCAATGAAGAAATGAAGAAACATACGCATACACAAGACACCAGTGTTTTACGTGGAAACCCAAATCAGAAGAAAACCACATAATGCTTTTTCTTATATGTATTGAAGAATTACATTCATTGGAAGCACCAAATTCCTTTGTTTTCCAACTACAACTGGAAGGAGGCTCCAACCCCCTATTTTCGCAGGCTACAACCTGAGGGGATATCCAACTCCCCAATTCTCTGGGTACAACCAGAAGGAGGCTAAAACCCCCTATGTTATCCAGCTACGACCGGAAGGTGGATACAACCACCTTTCCTTGCCCCGTCCTTCCACCCTTAAGTATAAATAGAATGATGGAACCACTGTCAACATGTCACTGTGAGATATACTGTTGTAAACCTGTACCAATAAATCTGAATGATGCATCAACATATACCTCAACCTGTAATCAACCTGTACCATAAACAAGTGCATCAATCATGCACCAACCTGTACCAAATAACCTATAATCAACCTGTACCATAAACAAGTGCATCCAACCATGTACCAATCATGTTTCAACTACTCATCAACTATGCCTCATCAATATGTACCAACATCACAAACTATACACCTCATGTATGTGGCAACTCATCAACTACTTGTCTCAACCATGTACTGATCATGTACCTCAACCAAAATCCCTCATCAATTTCGTCATCCAAATCTGATTTGTATCTCAGTAATAGACCTAGTGTATATGATCACATTCCTACAAACCTTCCTTAACTTCAACAACAAGAGACTAGCATTTTCATCAAACTTTTCTTTAGTCTCACATGCCTAGTTTTGGATTAGTCAACAACCCTAAATTTGTACCTATAATGTATAAAGATCTGAAACTGATACACCATTTTCTTCAATGTGCTTTCCTCAATTCCTCTAGGTGTCACTACTTTAAACCTCTCAGAAAAGGAGTTATAGCAAAAATGACATACCTTGCTGAATTCTGGCTTATTCTAGAGAGTGACATTGTAGAGCATGCCCCATACGGAATATTTCTTGAATTGATATGAAACTGTTAAAAAATATACTATAGACTATACCCTAACCAACACATTTGGTTTCACTGAATTTGAATCTGTTGTGAAGCAATTATGACATTTTTACCCGAAAGACCTGTTTTTGACTAGTTTCAGGACTAGCCACAAACCCTATTTTCCATGGCGTGTAACTCCAAAACAGATACTTGGACATGTTTTCTCAATGGAATAGAAATTTCATGATCTGAACATTATATAAAAAAGGTTATAGTGAAAATTCTGAGATGACCTATAAATAACATACCTTGGAAAGAACCATCAAAAGAATTTATCCTACCTTGCATTTTGGCCTTCTTTTCTTCACCTTCCCTCAGAATTTCGGCTTAGATATCCGTGTTTACCTCAAACACCTATACCTTAATCCCATGTTAATGTCCATAATTGAGAAAGAGATGAAAATAATGATGGATGCAAAGATTATTTTACCATTTAGGTATTCAAACTGGGTGGCCAACTTAGTACTTGTAAGGAAGAAAAGTGGGGAGATACCCTTATGTGTTGATTTTAGAAATATGAACAAGTGTTCTCTGAAGGATAATTACCCCCTTCCCAAGATGGATCATATTTTATAGAGGGTGATAGGTGAACACATAATTTCCTTGTTGGATGGATACTTTGGTTATAACTAGATAGCAGTGTGTGAAGAGGATAAAGAAAAAACAACATTCACTACCCCATGGGGGACATTCATGTATGACAAGGTGCACTTTGGGATGATGAACGCAGGGGACACTTTTCATAGGGCCATAGAAATTTATTTTGTTGGGGAAAAAGACATATTTATGGTTATATACTTGGATGACATCAACATTTTATCCAAGTTTGATGAGGAACATTTGCAACATTTGGAGCAGGTTTTCAAGAAATGCAGGAGATATGGAATATATGTATATCCTAGGAAGTCTTAGTTTTTCATGTCAGAAGGGAAGGTCTTGGGCCACATCATATCAGCAAGAGGAATAAAAATCTATACAAAGAGGTCTTGCACCATTTAAGAGATTGATATCCCCGTAAATAAAAAGGTTGTCCAATCTTTTATTGGTAAGATAAACTTCCTCGGACGTTTTGTGACAAATTTTGATGAAATTATGAAGCCTATTACTAACATGTTGAAGAAATATGTTGTGATAAATTGGTCCTTGGAGGAAAAATCATCTTTCCAAATAATCAAGCAAGCTTTAGTATAAGCCCCTGTATTGGCCAACCCTGACTATACCAAATATTTCTTCATCTTCTCCTTTTCTTCAAAGGAAACCATTGTCATTGTACTGCTGCATAAAAATGAAGAAGGGAATGAGTGGCCAATAGCCTTTTTTAGCAGATCCCTCCGAGATGCTGAGATGAAGTATGATATATTAGATAATAAGGATTATGCACTAGTCAAAGAACTCAAGGCCTTTAGGGTTTATGTGTTACAGTATAGCATAACAACCTTTGTTCCTAGTAGCAGTGTCAAAGAGATTCTCATCCAACTAGACAATGAGGGAAAAAGAGAGAAGCAGATTGTCAAACTATAGTATGACCTGCACATAAATACCACCAAGTTGATCAAGGGGCAAGGACTGGCCAAGTTGTTATCATAATCAAATTGTAAGGTTCTATAATTACATCAAATCTTCACCCAATTAGATGCACCCATCATGCAGCATGAAGAAGACAACTTACAGGTATTTGAAAACTACTCCTCTTCACCTTGGTATAGAAACATCAATTATTTTTTGCATCATTTTGAATGCACACCATATGTGAAGAAGGAAAATTCAAGGTCTCTCAAATTGAAGGCTATTAAATTCTGCATTTCAAACCAAAGCTTGTATTGGAGGGATCCTATTGGCATCCTGTTAAGATGCCTTGATGAAAATGAAGTCAAACAAGTCACAACAGAAATGCACATAGGAGTATGTGGAGGGCACCAGAACTGGAAGGCCACATCTCTCAAGATCTTGAGGGCATGATATTACATGCCCATCTTTTCTTTGATGTGTTTTCCACCGTTAAATCCTATAATGGATGTCAAATGTTTGTAGGGAAACATAAGTTACTATCACTGCCCCTAAAACCTATCAATGCCAATAGTTTGTTTCAACAATGGGGGTTAGACTTCATAGGAGAGATAAATCCACCCTCCAGTGGAAAAAACAAGTGGATCCTCATTGCCACCGAATACTTCACCAAATGGATTGAGGTTGTGCCCACAAGGAATTCCATCTTCAAACTGATCCTCAATTTCCTAGAAACTAATATTTTTTCCAAGTTTGGTTGCCCCATCAAACTAGTAATAGAAAATGCCCAAGCATTCAAGTCCAAATCCATGAATGACTTATGTGGTAGTCATATCATCTCCTTGATGCATTCCACACCCTATTACCATCAGGGAAATGGATGGGAAGAATCATGAAACAAGAGTCTCATCAAGATCATTAAGAAGTTGTTGACTAAAAACAAGAAATCTTGGGACTCTAAACTCAAACATGATTTATGGATAGACATAATCAACACTAAGAAGTCTCTGGGAACCTCACCATTCCAACTTGTTTATGGAATAAATGTTGTGTTTCCCGGTCATCTTGGTATACCAGTTATAAAATTATTACAGGAAGAGATTGAGGAACCAAATGACATCCAAAGGAGAATATTCCATAATATAGAAGTTCAACAAAGAAGAGAAGCACTAGATCAGAGGACAGAAGCATACCAGAACAAAGATCAAATCATCCTTTGATAAGAAAACCAAGAAGGATATTTTTCAGAAAGGTAACCTAGTTTTGAGGTGGGATGCCTGAAGGGATGACAAGTCCAAGTATGGTAAATTTGACAACCTCTAGTTTGGCCCTTTTAAGGTGGTTGAAGTTATGAACAACAACACATTTATCCTGCATAATCTAGACAATACATAGATCTTTGGAGGCCCAATAAATGGGCGCGTCCTAAAACACTATTTTGTTTAAGGACGAGGGAAGGTCCCTCTTGTACCATAGACACTTTTCTTTATTGTTTCTTTTGATTATTTAGTTGTGTGTGAAAAAAGAATCCATATCCCCACAAGGCACTAGGGTTTATTTTTAGTTTTCTAGTTCAATAAAATGCATGGCTAAGGGACAGTAGTAACCTAGGTCTAACCTAGGTCTACACCCCTGCCTCTCCTCCCTCTTTTCCCTATGCCTTCATCATTTTTTCTTCTTTTGGTTAGTTAAATCGGTTTCCCATTAATAAGTGACTTAGTTTTTATTGGTTTCTTTGTTGATTGTGTCTTTGGGCATTTATGTTTCTATTATTTATTGAAGGATAATTAAATGTTGTATTTGGTTCATAATCCTTGTCTTCATGTTTTCCATTGATTGAGCTCATACCAGGTCGACCAAGTTTTTATATACATAGGAAATGCCCATGGAAAATGAAACAATCCAAAGTGGTCAACTTAGGACTCAAATTGTGGGAACATATAGGTTAACTTTTGATGGTAGAGATCCATCAGGCCAATCAAATCAACGGTTTTTGTGCATTCGGAATGCCGAAATCACGCGGGGTTTAACATCAAGAGCCAAACTCTCGAAGTGAATCTAGATTGTCCATCAGCAAGGACATGCAATGATATATCTCCCTCTTTGGATATACGACACTTTAGAGGATTTCACGAGAAAGGAGATGAAAAATCCTGAAGCCCTAACTTCCAAAGTAAACCTATATTGTCCATCAGCAAGGACACGTGGATGCATATCTTTCACTTCGGAGTATGACACTCCGATAGATTTCCAAGCACAACATTTACAAAATTTCGAAGCTCAAACTCGGGAAGTGATTGCGGACTATTGATCTCAAATCAACCAGCACCTTTGATCCTTGCAGCAAGTAAGCAAGAAATATTACTCATATCGTAGATGGGAACATGATCAAAGGCCACAATTCATTGCGGGGACGTAAAATGCCTAGACTACCTCTTTCTCAAGAAAATATCTTCTCATGTAGCCATTTGTCTCTAGTGGCCTCCAATAGCTCACAAGCATGCCATTACTCAACACAAAGCTTTGTTTTGTCACTCCAAGGACTATTTTATTCCAATTAATTTCCTCCAGCGCATGCATCAGTTTTGTCTCATAGACAATAGTAGTTTTTAGTTGATTAATTCCATCACTTTCTTAGATTAGATACAAGAGTGGTCTTCTATGTTTGATACGAAAAACTCTTGATGATTAAGTTTAGTGTCTTAGTGAAGTTAATAATTTGTTCTACAAACAATTACCTAAATTAGGTCTCAATCCCCTAAGGACAAGAACCTCTGCAACTCTGTTAAATAGGGGGTCTTTGAATGTTTTGAGGGTCAAATCTTTTGAAAAATAATAACACTACATCAGACTGGTTGGACCCATTCTATGCATGGATTAAAGCTCTCTACCTAGTGAACATACTCTTGATGACAATGTTTCATTCAAATATTCATGTGTTTTTATTCTTATCTTGAATACAATTTTTTATTTGTGCAAAGTACATTTCATTTCCTTTTAGCTATTGTATAACTTATTTTCACTGATATGCAACCTTTCAAACAACTAATGCTTTGGTGAAGATTTGTTTTTATTGTAACCTATGGGAGTAATTGTGTTTTTGATACAATATTTAATGTCTTGAAATGATATTTTAAGTATTGRAATTCTAGCAACARATTATTCATTGAGTAGTTTGTTGTTTCCCTTTGTTCTCTATTATTTCACCGWTCTGTCATTAGTGTGCCACCAGCCAAGGAGGACCCTGCTCCATATTATTTTTCCAACCMAACCTTTCTTTTGTATTGATATAAAAACCCTCTGACCAACTAACAAAAAATTAAAAGAAACAACTATTCTAAACTGATAGGTGTCATAGATTTTCCCTTTAGAAATTAGGTGCATACCTTAGGACTAACACTACCCATGTTCAWAACCACTACTGAGGTTGCGTGGTGCACCAAKTTTATGATCATTCGGGTGCACGAAAAAATATTATGGATCAATAGAAGATATCCAATTCATTTTGAGGACATCTAGCARCTCATCGGATTGTACCTTGAGGGTGAGGATGTATCTAAAGGATTCGAAGGCCCAAGTAAGCATGGGAAAAAGAARGGCAAAKTCAACCTGTATGAGAAATTCTATACCGAGAGAGGTAGACACACAACCAATATTGAGCCAATTATTCCATAGACAGTTTGTAAATCTTGTTACGTTATCGCAAGTAAGGTTATGCACCCATACTTTAAGGAATAATTCACTTTAGACGCTCTCTCTGTAGTGGACTTTTCTGAAAACGAAGCAGTGTTTAAATGATGTAGCTACTTGTTAGAGGAGCTCCTTATTTCTTGCGAGGAAGCTCAGGAGAAAGGAGGAACATTCACCTATGGATACTTGCTCATTGCATTTTCAATGTGGAAATGGTGGTCACCCACAGGAAGACAGTTGGGACCTACAGATAAGGGGTTCCTAGTAAAAATGTTTGAACCTTGGAATTCAAGTTCGGACTCAGAGAACATGGAGTTCAACAATGAAACATTCCTGAACTGGTACAACCAGATCATAGATGCAACTCAGTAGTTGCACATACCAGAGGAGTTATTAAATTTGAATTCAAGGAACATAATGTTTGCGCTAAATCACCACTAAACATTTTTCTAGCCGAGGCATGGGAAGCTAAAGGACTTCCACATGAGGCCGCTACCCTTCTATATTGATGAAGAAGAATTTGAAAAATAAGTCATGTCATGGAATTGTGTTAAGCGCAACCCTCTCAATTCAGGTATTCACTACCTCTTTCCACCC
>JASDQU010380650.1:0-10095 GCA_032191745.1 Picea mariana | reverse complement strand
CACTTAAATGTTCAAGTACAAGATGATTCAAAATGAAAATGTCTCCTTGGTATATATAGGAGATTAGGAGGTATAATTACAACTAATGGCCTAAAGCCGACATAAATAAAATAACATTACTAATATAATATGCCCCAATTAAGGGGTAATGAGCCAATATTAGGGCTTAACACTCTCTTCTTTGGTTGAGATTGTTTTAGGTGAGAACAATCTGCATGGAACCATTCCTCCTTCAATCTCCAATTGCACTTTACTCAAATGGATGGTCTTGAACGAGAACAAACCAAGTGTACCAATTCCATTTCCCCAATACCCAATCTATCTAGATTTAACAACTATAATTAAAAACGACACTAAGATTACATGAAAGAAAAAAAAACATAAGAGATCTATAGTACAAATGACTCACCACATGTAGGAATATCATTGATCTTCTTCTTCATCCAACTCATCATATTTTGTATCATCATCTGGTATTTCAGAATCATTGTCAAATGGATTGGCCATATCAACATCATCATCAATACTGTCATAATTTTCCATAATATCATCATTAGATATAGCGTCATTGAGAACATTATCAACTTCCTCGACTTCGTCATCTGACGATACATGGTCTACCTCCTCATGTTCCTTTGTATCACCTTCTAGTTCTTGAATATCATCTTCTTCTGGTACATTATACTTTACAGGCCTTCCTCTTGGATCATATCTAACAACAAACGACCAACTTGGTTTACCGGGAACCTCGCAATAGAATACCTGCTCACATTGGCTTGGAAGAACATAACTTTCTAGACCCAGTTCAAATGTCCTTGTATTAACCATGGTAAAACCATTGTCATGTTAAATTACAGTTCTTTCAGGATCACGTTCATTTATCCGTAAACGATACCATTTGACCTCAAACAGAATTATCTTGGAGGATTTGAAGTCACACTCGATTATATCATCCAAATGTCCACAATATATATTTTCTGTTAGTCTTGGATGTTTGTCACTTCTGGAAGAAACATTAGTGGCTTGAAACACTACAGTTATCCCTGAATCGACGGTTTTCTTCGTGTCATCCACCTTTTTGACGCGAAAATTTCGACCATTATACCACATAGCTTTGTGGTGCTTCAACTGCAATATTCCCGACAAATACAAAATAAATTAATAATTCATAAACGTATTTAAACATAATAAATATTAAAAAATAATACATTAACATTTTGTATAATAACAGAAAGTGCGGGTAAAATTTTATATGCTTACCTGTTTATCTTTTAAACCATATGTTATATCAATCTCCCTCTGCGTAAGATTGTGATCTTCATTACGATGAGCTCTTTTAATTAATGTAGCCACCCCTTCCCATGATAACCTACCATGATGTTGTTCACATTGTTCTATTCATAGTTTCATCCAATCAATATTGTTAGCAATGTATAAATGTAGTGCATCCCACACTCGACCAACTGCAATGAAAAAAATATAAATTAGTAAGAATAATGAATAATAATAATTGATGGAGGTATAATATAAATTGAAGAAATAAAATATAAATAAAAATCAAATAATATAATACCTTTCACTTTCCTCATTTTACCATTTTCGACCAAGACCTCCACTTCAGATATTTTGACATTATTGACACCCCAAATGCAATGCATATTAATTTTCCTCCCTAAATCAGGAAGATAATCGCTAATATACACTAACGTTTGATATACCATATACCCCTCCACCATAGAATCCTCGGGACGTGCTCTTTATCTAACTAAAGCCTTCAATGAATTCAAGTGTCTCTCCACCATCCACATTGACCTTGTGTGTACAGGTCCACACAATTCAATCTCCTCAACCTGGTGTATGAGGTAGTGTTCTTTCGCATTGAAAAATGTTGGAGGTAGATACTTTTGCATTGCACACATTAAACGAGGAATTTCTCTCTTCCAATATTTTATATCTTCCTTATGGATTTCTTTAGATGACAACCACCTACAAATGTTATGAAAACAAAATATGTTTCAACAAAGACAATATTGTATACATGAATATTACAAGTAAAACACATGTCATCAAAAACTTCTACACCATTTTTATTACATATAAATAATAATATGTAATTCATCTGTCGTTATTTACCTCATGTATTTTCCAAGGTCGTATATAACTTGTTTTACGTTGTTGTCAAAGCTGTCGGGCAAAGATAGAGGTAGCACATACTGTAACAAAACAATGGCACATTAATAAATTTCCGATTTCATATTAACAATATATTTACAAAATTTAAAAATATTACATCGATTCTTACCAATACATAAAAAATATACGAAATAAATTACCTTGATGAAGGTATGCCAGTCATGAGTTTTTAACCCACCAAATTCACCTTTCTTTGTTAATATATTCTTGATGTTTGAAGCAAATCCTGTTGGAAATCTAATTTTTCGAATGAGCTCTTTTACAACATTGCTTTCATATTCTATAAATAACCATGGGAGGCTATTTCGATTGACTCCATTAGTCCTATTTAAATCAATAATATTTAGCATTGCATGATTGGCTTCTTGAATGTCACTACAAATTTTAGAAATTTTTTCTTTGTCACGCCTTCCATCTAAGATTCTCCACAACATTTCTGTTAGGTTCTTCCCGATATGAATTGTGTCGAACAAATGAGTTATTTCTAGTTTCTCATAGTAGGGCAACCTACTAAATTGTTTGGGGAAACTTGTCATTTCTCGTGGAAGCAGATCAATGCCTTGACAACCAACTATATGTTACATAAATGAAATTAACACAACAATTGTTAGATTATACACATTTTTTTTTTTTTAACTAAAACGGTTATGTATTTTATTAAAGTGGAAATCCAGCTGGCCGAAGCCTTAAAACCTTCACAAAACCATCTACAATCTTTTACACGCTGCTGTCCTTTTCAAGGAATACAAATTTTTGTTGGGTCTCCATCATTTATGCTTAGTTCTCCTTGGGCCAAGAGGCATCCTTTATTGGCTAAAGTATCTGCTTCTTTGTTTGAATCCCTGAGTATATGATAGCAGTTGAAGGAGGTGAAGTCCAGGAGAATGTGTCTTAATCTTTGCAGGTTCTTGTTTAGGCCAGCGTCATTGAACTGTCCTCCCAAGTGTATCATTTTGATCAAGATTTCGGAATCTCCAAACGCTTGTAGGTTCCGATGGCCTCTTTCCTTGGCTATCTGACAGACTTTTATCAAACTCAAGATTTCTGCTTGGTTGTTGGTTCGCTGTCCGAGTCCCCAACAAAAGGTTCCTAGAATTTTCCCTTTGCTGGAGTAAATGATTCCTCCAGCTCCCATTGTCCCAGGATTTCCCTTGGAGGCGCCGTCGAAGAATGTTGTAGTTATTCCTTGCTTCTGCCACCAACTTTGGAAAGTGTCATGATTGTCTCTTGGCCTCCATTTTGTTTCGGGATGGGGTTTTTCAATGCTTTGGGTCCGAAGAGTGAGCACAGAATTTCTGAGCCAGTTCTTTTCTTCCTGCTGCAGCGAGATGTCAGTTTTGTGGTTTTGAGAACTCAAAGTTTCTAGGAGGAGACCTTTTGCTTTCGCAGCTACCATGCCGGGGGTCCATGCTGTATTGTTGAAGATTTGCTCGTTTCTTGCAAGCCACAACTTCCAACACACATACTTGGGGATGGAGATCCATACCCTGGCCCATAGCGTTTTCATTGAGAGCGAGGGGTAATAGTCCTTCCAGGTTGTGAAAAGATCTACAACTGAGATGTTAGAGGGGGCAGCAACCTTGAGGCCATGGAGGGTGAGGAGCCAGACTTTGTTTGCAAATTGACAGTCTACAAACAAATGATCAGATGTTTCCATGGCTTTTTTGCATAGAGCACATCTGTGAGGGCCTGCAATGTTTCTTTTCATTAAGTTTTCGCCGGTCAGAATCTTTTTGTGCATTAGGGTCTAGAAGAAAAWTTTTACCTTGGGGATCGCAATAGAGTCCCATACCTTCGTCCAGATTCTTGCAGGGATTAGTCTATCTTTCTGGCGTTGAAGCATGGCGTAGCCTTTGGCTATAGAGTAACTCCCTGTGGGTCCCCAGCCCCAGCTGTCTTTTTCAGTMTTTTGCACAGGTGCTGCATCTCGGAGCTCTGCTTTGAGCGTTTCAAGCTGTTGGAGGAGGCGATTTGGGACATTGCCGAAATGCCATTCTGACCAGGAGCCGTCCTCATTCTATTTTGAGACGTCACTGATGCTCTATTTTCCTTTGTGGACAAGACATTCGCGAATTTCGTTCAGGATAGCGTTTGAGGCAAGGGACGGTCTCCCCATTATCCGATCAGTCCAGAGGTTAGTCCATTTTCCATTTCGAGGAATGCGGTACAGATCTTGGGTGAAGATTCGCGTCCCTTGGAGGCACAATTGCCATATCAGCGTGCTTTTCCTGTTGATGGCGATTTGTAAGTTGCGAATTTTATCATTTGGAATGTATTTATGCAATAACGTTTTGCTGACAGGATGAGTAGGCTCATTGTGCATCTTCCACAGGATTTTGCATCCAAGTGCTGTGTTGACAAGAGCTGGATCATGAATCTGGAGCCTGCCTTCTCTCAGTGGCAGCTTTACTGTTTCCCACCGGACCAAATGGAACTTGCGTTGATTCCCTTTGCCACCATGCCACAGGGAGTCCCTCAGCAACTTGTTGATCTGCCCAGAAATCGATTTGGGTGCCAGGAGATAGGCTGCTTGGTAGATTGGCAGTGAGGAGAGTACTGACTTTATCAGGGTTAATTTACCTCCATGTGTGAGCCAATGTCCTCCCCAGGCGTCAATTTTTCCTTTAATTTTCGTTAAAACTCCTTCCCACAGGTTGACTTTATTTATGCCCAATGATAATGGCAGCCCAAGGTACTGTATCTTTTCCCAGTCTGCATACCCTTTGAACCCCAAGGTGCGAGCAATCCTTTGAGTTTCATGTTCTGCTGCATTCCAACTGTAGATAACACTTTTCCTTTCACTTATCAGAGCTCCTGACACTTTGCAGTAATCTTGAAGTATGCTCTTGAATGCAGAGGCTACTCTGTTTGAGGCTCCTCCTAGCATAAGGGAGTCATCCGCGAACAAAGCATGATTAATGGGCTTAAGGTCCTTCGCAATTCTCAAGCCTGGGGCAGCTCCTATTAACCTTTCCTGCTCTAGCTTCCTGCTGAGTGAATCCGCCATTAAAATGTATAGAAAAGGAGAGAGAGGGCATCCTTGCCTCAACCCCTCGAAGATTTAAAGAACTCTGTTGACCTCCCATTTACCAAAGGTGTTATCCAAGGGCTGTGGGTACAGGCTTGTATCAGATTTACAAAGTCTTTCTCAAATCTGAATGAGAGCAGCACTTGATATAGGAAGGACAACTTTACTCTGTCGAAGGCATTGGCCATGTCTAACTTGATCAACATACCTTTCTCTTTTCTGAGTTTGCTGGAGTGCATAGCTTCCTGAACTAGGATTACATTGTCCAGGATGTGTTTCCCTTTGACGAATCCTCCCTGCGATTCTGAGATGAGCTTGCCCAACAGTGGATTTATTTTGTTCGCAAGGAGTTTTGCAATTATCTTATAAGAGGCGTTACAAAGGGAGATTGGCCTGAATCGATCAAAGGAGGTGGGGTTTGTTTCTTTCGGGATTAAAGCAAGGAAAGTTGAGTTGGTGCCGCCTCCCAGTTTTTCTTTCTGTAGGAATCCTTTTATCATTCTAATGAGCTCAGATTTTATTATATTCCAACATATCCTGTAAAAATGAATAGTGAACCCGTCTGGCCCTGGAGCTTTGTCAGGGGCCATGGACCAGATGATTTTGCTGATTTCTTCTTTGTTGGTTGGGCTCAGTAGTGTTGTGTTATCTTCTTTTCTGACCAGAGCCGAGATGTTCTTGAGGAATTCCTTACTACCTTCTTCGTTATCATCATTCTCTTTGCTGTAAAGATGGTGGAAATGTGAGACAACAATAGCCTTTATTTGATCTATTCCTTTGCAAATCTTCCCGTCATTGGTTGTGATCTCAGAGATGTGGTTCCTAGAGAGCCGGGCTTTGAATTGACGGTGGAAGTAAGATGTATTTCTGTCTCCAGATTCCAACCATAAGCTGTGGGATTTTAGTCTCCAGTATTCTTCTTCGTTTATGAAGGAGTGGTAAGTTTTACTTTGGATTGCTTGCTCCTTTTCCAGATCTGTATTGGCAATATTTTTTGTTTCCATTTCATTCTGCAGCTTTCCCAACTGTTGCACTAGCTCCTTTATTTGGGTATTGGGGTTGCTTACCGGGCGTTTGCTCCATTCCTTGAGAGTTGTTTTTGTTATTTTTAATTTTTGTTCCCAAACAAAGTGGGGAGACCCAGTAACTATGGTGGACCATGCCAGTCGGATTGTCTCAACAAAGACACTCTTTTCTTTCCACAAAGGGCTGAATCTGAACCGAATTGGGCCTAAATTTTCTTCATCCTCTAACGAAAGCAGGATGGGTTTGTGGTCCAAGGTAAACTTGGGGAGGATGGCTGTGGAGATTAGATTCCTTTCCAACAACAAAGTGCTTTGAACCAGAAACCTATCCAATCTGGCAGAAATGTGTTCCTCCCCTGTCCTATTATTGGTCCAGGTGTAGAGCCCTTTGCGTGGTTTAAAATCCATCAGATCCCACTGTTGTATCATGTCTTCTACTACATGAATCAGTTGATCCTTGCTGGTCCTTCCTCCCCTCTTTTCTTTTCCATTCATTACTAGGTTGAGGTCTCCAGCAATGATTATGTTGTTTGGGGAAATCAGTTCTAGATACTCATTTAAAGTTTTCCAACAATCTTTCTTTTCAGAGTGCAAAGTTGGTACATAAAGATTGAATAATGCAATGGTTAACTTACTTGCTGTGTGCTTCAGTTCTGTGAAGCTCCAATGTTGAGTGTTGTAGGAGTTGGCGAGGCTGAACTGTTCTTCCTTCCACAGTGTTGCTATTCCTCCGGAGAAACCCCTTGCACTGATTGCTTTCCCTGTATTCTTCTGCCATTTGTTTTTACTAATCTCTAGAAGGGCTTCCCGTTCGATTTTTGTCTCTTGGAGCATGAGAATGTCTGCTGGTTCCACTTTCATCAGATCCCTAACCGCTTCAATTTTCGTCGAATTCCCCAGACCTCTACAGTTCCAAGAGATGATTTTCATTACTTACTATTGGGAGTGGATGGGCCTCCTCCTTTTAGAGACCTTATTCTTGTGTTCCTGCCGATTGACATTTCTATGGTAGGTTGGCTTCCTTGGGTCTTTTGTCTTTCTACCTCTTCCTCCCTTGCCTCTTTACGGGACTTCCTTCCTGCTCTTTTGGCTGGCCTTTCTAAGATCTCATCCTCAGAGGAGCTTGATGGTTCTAACACTTTCTTTCTGGCTATGTCTGCGTATGAGGGAGAGGGGGCTACATCCAGTGTTCCTGCCGTTTTCCCTTGTTCCCCTGTATCTTTCCTTTTTGGGGGGGATTTTGGATGTTCCCTGTTAACCATGATTATCTCTGGTTCTTCTGTTTCCTTGTTGATATTTTCTGTTTGAGGTGCTGATTGCGGCGTGGGATTGGAGTTCCCGTCGAGTTGCTCTTGCTCCAGTTGCCCGAGGTTGCCACTCTTTGTTGTTCCTTTGCTTCTAGATCTTGTTGTCCCTGTCTTCTGGACTGTGGTCCACTGATTTGTTTTTGTGTTCTCACTTTCATCTGCATTATTTTTTTTGCAGTGCCTTGCGAAGTGGCCGTATCCGTGGCAGTGCCGGCATTTGAATGGTAACTGCTCATAATCTAGCTCCTGGACATGCATCCAATCTGCCGCAGTTAGTTTGATTGCCTCTGGTAATCCCACTTCCAGGTCTACTTCCACACAGATCCGGGCACATGAGTACTGATCTTTCCTTGGTGCTTGATCAATATACCTTCCGAGCTTGTTGCTGATTGCATGCAATGATTTTTGATTCCAACAGTGTAAAGGGAGATGGGGTAGGCGAACCCACACTGGAACAACGGATGGCACATCCTGGGCTGGATCAAAATCCGGGGTCCACTTGTTCAAATATAACCCTTGAGGCCCCATGAAATATGGGCCATTTCTGAAGATGAGGCTTTTGTCTTCAGGGTTTTCGAAGATGAAAACGAAGTAGCCTTTCCCTACAAAATGACTCTTTATACCTTCTGAGATGAGCGGGCTCCAGTTCCTCTGCACCTAGGCTTCGACGGATTTGGGAGAGGGCCAGAGACCGGTGAATTGCCCGATGAGTCCTCTGTCTGCTAGATTGACTGCCGACCTGCAAGTTTCTTCTAATGGCAGTTCTACGCTTGGGATGCATTCCAGTTTCTTGACAAATTTCTATTGAGCTACCGACGGTGGTCTCTTGGAAGCCTCGGCAACGAGCTTCCTGAATGCATCGAACTCTGGCAAAGCGGGAGAGGTGGGGACGGCTCCCCCACCAGCGTCCATGGCTGGGGGGCCCTTACTCGCTGCATTGTGCTGTGCTCCTCGCTTAGGTCGCGCTCCTCACACCCTCACGCTCCTCACGCGATTGTTGACTGATTGCAAAAACCAACTAGATTATACACATTAGATATGAGAATTCGCCACAATTAAAAAATGTAATATATTGCATACGATGATGAAGATTGACTTACATTGACGATTTGATCTGTTATATTCCAACTTCCATAGGTGTGGTGTCATTCTTCGTGGCTTTATCCCACTCTCCTCTTTACCATTGAAAAGATGTTTATCGGTATTTCGATACCTATGGTTCTTAGGGAGAAAGTGCCTATATTCATCAAACACCTCCTTTCCTAAACTTCTTGAACGATGAGATCTCATCCTAGGACCACAAACTAGACATGCAAATTTACCCTTTGTTTGCAAACCTAGAAGATACGCATCAATGGAAGCATTAGTTATATAACAAGAAATTATTTAAGAAACAAACATTATAATATCATCAACATCTAACTTATTTAAGTGCAATAGTGTGTTACATACCACAAAAACGTGTTAGTCCTGGTGCATTGTGAATTGTCCATGTAAGAATCCCATGGAATTGAAATCCTCTTTGACCTATTGGTCTAGAGATGTCGTACATAGTGATTCCGTCCCATAACTTTAACAACTCATCGACAAGAGGCTCAATATATACATTCATATATTTCACTTGGTACTTACCTAAATGGTTAAAAAATACACATAATAAACACCTTGTATACATATATGAAATTGTGCAATGAACAAGACAAATGAAATGTTAAACATTAAAAAAACAATATCGTTATAAAAATATACCTGGAACAATCATTGCCAACTTTGTGTGCTCTCTCTTTATTTATTTATTTTTTATTTTTTATGCTGGCGGAATCGGCAACTGGGCCGGTCTCGTACTCGCGTGACACGGGGTCGATTCCGACCGCTACCACTATAACCTCCAGGTGCCATACGTATGCCCCTTCCGCAGGCACGGGTAAGTCGGGGGGATTTGAACTTGGAACCTCATCATACATAACACGCTATATCACGACACTTGCCAATTGAGCTGCCCCCCGGGGGCTGTGTGCTCTCTCTTTATTGACATCCAAGGAGGAAGGTTATTGTTTATAACAAAAATAGGCCACACCGAGTAGATAGACTTGATCTCACCAAATGGATTTACACCATCAACAGCCAATGAAATCCTAACGTTACGAGGTTCTTCTTTAAAAATTGGCCATCTTTGTTCGATATTTTTATATAAAGAACCATCTGCAGGCATTCGAAGAACATCATCTTCACTTCTATTCCGTGCATGGTAATCCATAAATTGTGCTATGTTTCGACATCTAAATAGTCGCTGGAGGCGTGGAATTATGGGAATATAACAAAGAACCTTGTGAGGCACCTTTTTTGTTAATTGATCAGTTCGATATATACTGATTTGACATTGTGGGCAATTCGATTCAGATGCATATTGTCCATAATATATTATGTGATCATTGGGGCATGCATCAATAGCCTGATATTCCATTCCAATTTCTTTTAGAATGGCAGATAATTCTCGGTATGTGTGAGGTAACTTATTTGGTGATGGTAAGAAATATTCACC
>JASDQU010380648.1:692-11202 GCA_032191745.1 Picea mariana | reverse complement strand
CTCTTGTGGACATTAATGAGTGTGTGACATGTATCTTTAGTGGTCTAGGTCGAACTATGTGGTCTCCCTTAGCTTATGACACCTATTTTAGCTATTTCTAACTTTTTTTTACTAGAATTTCTATGTTGGAAATTCTATATATTCACCTCCTCTCTTCTTTTTGAGAATGGTTGCTCATGCATATTCATTTTTTGATTAATATAATTCTCTTATTTATGGAGCAAAAAATTTCTCTCATCTCTTGAATATCAGCAAATTGTTTGTGTTCAATTTAACTAGAATTCTAGATCTATCAGGGTTTCTGCAGGAATTCTACAAACATTTCTTCTGAAACTTGGGTCATTTACCACTCTGATGAGTTGGTGAGTTCAGGAGGCATTTTCCTAGGATCGAAAACAAATAACGTGGTAGGATATCACACTGTCATTGGACTTTTAACCAAGGCCTCCTCCCTAGGTATATCTCATATAATCATTAACATAGACTCTCAACTCATGGTTTGTTAGCTTAATCGAGTCTACATCATTCGCAAACCTATCATATTGCATGTCCACCTACAAGTTCATCATCTTGAAAGAATGTTTGAATTTATAGAAAACAGACACATACCAAGAGAACTCAACACAACCTCGGATTCGCTAGCAAATTATATTTTGGATTGGTATTAGGCGCATAGATAAAATTTTATAAAGAAAATGAATCACATGTACATCAAAAAAATCACACAAGATAATGTGTAACATCATTGGAACCTCAAAACTCGGATATAGATATATATAAACTGCGTGATAGAAAAACTTTGTTTACATCAAAAAAGTACATAGAAAGGGAAAAATATGGGCTCTCATGCCCATGATATCATCATGAAAAGACTAAAAAAACATATAGAGGATCCTAGTCCTCCTGCACCACGTTGTGCTCCAAGAAGCACACCACTTCTCGGGCCACTCATTAAAGCAAGTGGTTCAAACTCTCAGGAAACCCCACTATATGCCTCTACAAATGCAGAGGTATGTCTCACCTTCTGAGAGGTGGGACACCCATAGTAAGACCTCAGAGGTTCCTCTCAACCTCACAGAGACCTACCACCGCCGCCTCATTCTCTATGTCTATCTACATCTCTCTGCGATTCCCTAGTGCCGATATCTCTGCCAAACATGATGCACCTCTATCGGCATGATGAAACAATACATATGTTAAAATCCCTATTTGTACACATAAAAATAATATAAATTTAAAAATCAAAGAAACACATGACAAGGTTTTGGTTTCATACCTAACGCATCCCAGTCAATACCCTCTTTGAGTACTAAGTCCAGGCTACCCTAGAAATCCACTCCGACGTATGGGAATCCCTTGATGACGATCAACTGTCGTCTCAACCAAGCGAAGACATCGGTCGTGAACTTGAATTACAAGTCGGTTCCCAATCTTGGATAAAAACTCATCCACCTTTCCATACATGATTCAGCCACCAGTCGTGCCATCAGCACAATCTACGGCTGCATCTGAGGTATTTTTTCCAGAAAAAATGAAACCAGAAAGTAACCATACCTGAACTGTTTATGTTTCCTAGTCGTGCACTTCATAATTTGATCCTTCACATTGTGAAGGAAACCTACACTCCAATTGAATAACCTCAGCTCCACACATTGTAGATCATAAGTCATTTGGTACTTTGAGGCCAATTTTTCACTTGTTCTACCTTCAAGGTTGGTTATGGAAAACAAGATTGCTCATATTGTCAAATCTTTGACCTCTTTGATCATGATTCATCCTCTAACCAATCGTGACCCAAGAATACAATGATCAGCCACATACGCCTCGGAAGGCTGAGGATTTTTCTGCTACCCGAACAAAGTGATAGGATACCCTCTTCTCGAGAGGCCAGTAAAAAAGTATACATCAAAAATATCAATTCTGAGCATTTGTGGCCCAATTTGGAACACATGTTCGGCGTCATCCCATAGTCCAATTAGATACTCAAGTAATAAGACTTCCCTTTTTATATTTTTCAATTTAAAGTACTTGAGGAGGCCACAATTCCTCAAAGCGGCCCTTGTCTGGGGGTTTTTCAACGCATCTATATCATTGAGCTCATGCTCACGCTCTTTCCATTCAATCATGGTTTTTATCGGTTGAAACTGCAAGAACATACATTTAAAATCCATTAATCATCTTCTCATAGCACAATTTTGGGTACTTTTACCATAAATAACAACTTATTTTTCAATCATGTATCGGAGACCCCCTAAACACATCCATAGGGTGCTAGCGCTCCCCTGGCACACATACCAGGGTGTCAAAAACGCAATCAACACTCCCCTCACCCCTTTGAGGGAGCATCGATCTAGTTCGATGCCTAGGGATTCCTAGGGAGCCCATGAAAAGACTAAAAACTACCTAAAAATCAATTCTAAACCATGAAAAATTCTTAGAATGGGTTAGTAACAAACCTAATCCGGACAGATGTTAAAATGGTCAACCGTAGCTCCGGTGCCAATAGCTTGAAAATTGCCCTTCGAAGTCGAAAATACCAATGCTAGAAGAGTTTGGTAAAAATGAAATTGTAAATAACATTTTTAACCCTATTTCACTATTATAGGGTCCATTTCTGCTAATCTATAGTTTCTTTTGGGTTTTAAAATTTTTTTTGGAGATGTTACCAATACCCTGGATGCAGATTTGTATTCACTTGCAGGTTTTGAAAAAGTGTTTTTCCCTTTAACCTTGTAACACTGACGAGCACATTCTTTGTTCTTTCTCACACTCGAAAAAACATGAGAATGTAACCGAGTAGTCTTTTATCTCTTTTTTGGACTCGTAAGGTTATACGAAAAAGGAACCCCCCCAGAGTCACCTTTAAGCTCTTTTTAGACTCTCTAAACATGAAAATATTGTCGAGTGATCTTGCTTCCTTTCACACTCGTTTAAAAGGTTTTGAAAGGGCATATCCCAAGTAGTAGTTTATCCCTTTTTCAGACTTCGGAGACTAATATTACGAAAAAGGACAACCTTGGAGTCATCTTTAAGTAATTTTTAGACTCTCTAAACATGAAAAACCACCGAGTTTTCCTTCTCTGGAATCGTTAAAAATTACACATTGAAGGGCCCATATGGGACCGAACCCTTACTTATTCTAGTTCATTAAATAAAGGAAGAGGAGCTTACCGAAGGAAAGTTATATCAAGCATTTTTTATCCTCCTCGAGCTCATAAAAATAAAAAGAGGTACTCGTCTATCTGGATGGGGGAAAAAATTGAAGGAAGCAAGCCAAGTCATTTTTTAGAATCATCACAAATCACTCTTGCAGTCTCCCTTGAACACGACACATTGTCTCTTCCTACATTAAAATCCGTTGAACCTCTGCACTGAACCAATCCTATGATTTTCTTTACTCCTTTGGGTCACCCAACGAAAGTCACAGTATCCACTCCATCATGTTTTGGTTCATGTTACGTTTCTACTGTCTGTACCTCAGTGTTTAAGGGAAGTATCCGCCTAGAGAGTCAACCATCACAAATTTCCAATTTCAATACCCATGTCAGTCCATACTCATTTGATTTTCCATCTTACATCTCTATGTCAGTTTCATGTCATTGATGAGGGATACATCAAGGCCCTCCTTCGAGGATTCTTTTCCTGTCGACTTCAACACATTATCCGAAAATTTTGACTTACAAACTAGTTAGTACCTTGGGACCTGCATGCCTCAATGGCAAGCCTCCTCGTCTCTGATAGCAGGTTTACATCATTGACCTCTGATTGGATAATTCCATGAATGTTCGAATTCAACTTATCTATTCACATTCATTGGATTGTACTAGGGTACCTTGGGAGTCATTGACATCACTGGTGATTTCCCTCGCACTTGTTAACGGTTTACCTCAATGACTGATAATCAAGTGGTTTCTACCATGTTCGACATCAAAACATCTATTCACATGGATATATTCTTACCAAAATAGGATTGGGAAGAAGACCCTGGGTTGAGTGTTCACTCTAATATCTACTTTACCTAGGCTGCGAAAGGAGATCATTTGAGCATATTGATATATATTGTCACATAGATCCATTTTTTATTGGTCCCTGGCTATGTTTTTTCATCTCGTAGATCGACTGTGTATTTCTCGTGGCTATGATCAGTTCATGTCATGGAAGTATAGATCCACATTGTATCTTTGGTGGATATACCCTTAAGTCAATATGATTATGGATCTGCAGTGTGTTTGGTGGTAGCCATACCTTAAAGTCCTTTATCACTCAAGCATAGGTATGCATGCCTTTGGTTTAAAACATATCATAGAACTTTTTTGATGGTTGTTCACAACTTCTACGAGGTTCTCTGACTCCATACCCTTGCTTCGAAAGTCTACAAATTACTTCAATCATCATTTTCCGTCTTCTGACCTCGCACTTTGGGGGGAAATATGTTACATGTAAAAATTCCCCACTTCGATAATGTCTCATTGTCATTGTCGCAAGTGTCGCAAGTGTCGCAAAAGTCATATTTTCATCTCACATGTGTCGCATTGTAGATGACATCATAAGAACACTTTGGAAATCCTCTAAGACTTGTTAGAAGAGGAAAATATATCAGTTGGAAAATTTTACAAGCTTTTACCTTGAGGAATAATCATGGCCAACTTTGAGGGAGCTTCGATCTGTTGAGAGAATCTTGGGGAAGAATCCCCCTTATCTCTAAGGACAACTAAGAAGCATCTGAGTCATTTTGGCTCGAATCCAAGTTAAAGGTTTGATCTAAGGGAAATCTCACAACTGATGGAGTCATATCCTCAACTTATATTGAGAATATATAAGGTGGTTGAGCCTCTCAAAGCCTATATAAGGAGGCATTCTCATGATGAAAGGAGGAGAATATCAGTGAAAAGAATTTTCATTCTGATTGTGGATGTTTTGAGCAAGGGGTTGGACAAGGAGGACTTGGTGAGGTTGTTGTATCTGCATCTATAGTTTTTAATCAACTTGTTATGTTCTCATTAATATATATGCTTGGCTTGTTTCCTTCAATTTTGTGTACATTTCCATGGGATTGTCTCTTCTTGATGAATCTAGTTTAAACTAATCTTGGTAGAATAGGAAGTATGCATTGTATTTTTTGTCTATTGAATTGCAGGACTCATTAAAGGGCTTGAAGATCAAGTTCAACCTGGACTGATCAAGGACAAACTCCAGAAAAAGGTACTCATGCTTTCTTCCTCTTTCCTCTTGACCATTTTAGCTACATTTAAAGGAATGTCAGTGTTCAATCTTAGCATTTTTCTTTCTTGGTCATAGGGGTCTAAGATCCAAGAGGATATTCACCTGTCTGCATGAGCATTTTCCTACAACAAGATCATCAGGTTGAATATAATCAACATAATTTTTCAGCAGTATGGTCTTGACCGGGATTAGGAAAAGAGAAGAAATAATTAAAAATAAAGCCTATTATGTATTGGATAAGATTCCAACTTGAATACATGATCTTTCTAGATTGTCTTGTCATGTTTCAGGTTCTTCCTTGAGTGGAGTCTTTTATTTGAAACTGATTTGGAGTCGATTGGAGTCGCGAGGTAGATGATTCATCCTTCTTGTGTCTGATCATTGTCCACCATCAGTAATCATATCTGGAACTTGATATGCTTTTCCGAGGAACATGAAATGTTCGGTTCCCCAATATGGTCACCACTATGTTATCACTCTGTAAATTCTCAGGCTGAGGAAGAAGTTGACAAAGGTAACCACAAACCTACTTTGGAGTCTAAGATCTAGCCATCCTAGACTTAGAGAGGGATCTCTCTGTAAGATTTATCTTTGTTTGATCATAATTTTAGGCTAGTTATGATAGTATAGGGTTTGTTTTTTTAAATTGTTTGGTTGGAACAACAAGGGCAGGCCATTGGGAAAATGGAGTCACAATTCAAAATTAATCAAATACAAGGTTAACAGGATAATATTGCAGGGCAGGATAGGCAAATTCATTGGATCCTCAAAGATTTAATGTATAGAAGAGATGGAAAAGGTATAGAAATCCAATTAAAAATAGAGAAATTAATAATTATTTTTTCAATCTTCAGTGAAAAACATAGAAATTATTCCAATCCCAAGACAGAGTGTACATTAAAACAAATTATGTTTCTTTATCTTCTTAGAATAATTCAGAATGTAGAAAGTAGTAGTGGTAACAGAAAGAACAAATTTACAGCGAAAGGTACTTCACCAATGAAAATTGACACAAGAATCTTGTAATGTTGCACTGTATTACTGGCATTTGATCAAAGGAGGCTTTGTGAGCTGCTCTACAATATTGATCCTATCCTACGAACATGTCCAAACCCATAATACTTCAAAATGGGAAGTATTTATAAGTTATTTACAAAAGGATCTTGTCATAAATGAGCGGGATATATGTAATCTAAATGTATCTCTTAATTACAAAAAACATGAGAATTTTAAATATCTGTTCAAACTTATAGTGCTAATTTGATGTCAATTGTTGATGATTGTGCTTATCTCTACAAGTATCATGCATTAAGATATGGAGATGGTTTATTGCTTTCTTATCCTTTGTTGCTAGGTGTCTCGAGTCATCTGACATCTGGAATAAGGTTGAAACTTCATCCACGAACTCTGTTTATTGTTCCTTAAAATTTTCCACCTGTATCCTCGAATAACTTCGCAGGGAGAAAAACTTTTAGTTGAAGGTGGGTGATGTGGTGGAATTTTGACACCTCATCTCAGCGCGGGATCGTTATGGGATAGTTGTCGATCAAACAGTCATGGGGGAAGATGTGATTGGTTACAAATAGGGTGATGTGGGGACAATTTTCCAATAGGGGGATGGGATGAGTGGATGTGGGAGTGTAAGTGGTAGGAAAAAGGGAAGCATAAGTGGAGAGGTGGATGGTATAAGGAATGAGGGGATAGGTGGCGTGTGGTGAGAGGGGAAGTATAAGTTGGAGATGGCATGTAGTGAGATGGGGAAAGTAGATGTGAGGGGAAAGAGGTATCGGGAGTGTGGAAGATAGGTGACATATGGTGAGAGGATGAGTAGATGCGAGATGTGAGGGGTATGAATAGGTGAGAATGGTGAGTGGAAGACATGTGTTGAGTAGTGAGAAGAGGAGTTTCAGTGGGGTAATGGCAGTATCGGGTGGTGGTTTAGGCAAATTTCGGAGAGGGGGTAGGCGGTAAGTAGTATTAGGAGGAGGGGTCTGAAATAATGAGGATGTGCCACGTTAAGTGGAACCTGTGGTGGGGAAAACCACTTTTTAGACCCCCCCATTGTTAAAGGTAGAAAGGTCGAGGGGGTCCAAAATGCATTGAGGACCGTTGATATGGGTGATGATGGATCTCGCAACTGACAATATATGCAGGAATTACTCACTACACACCAAAGTGTCTTTTCCACTAGTAACTTAGGATAAAAAAAATATGCAATCGGTAGTGCTAAAATCAATTTTTTCCCTTTTACACCATGGTCTTATTTTCCTATGCTAAACTAACCAAATTTGATCAACTTAGGGCATATTTTGAAATGAAAACCCTACCGATGTTTAATTTCCCTTTTCCTTTAGGAAATCATTTGCAAAATGAAATATTATTTTCCACATAAAATCAATAAAGGAATAAATTTCAATCACCACCTGGTCCTATGAAATATAGGACTCTAACACCTAGTTCCATGTCTAAAGAGAATCCCTTATTCTGAAGAAACTTTTTAACGGAGGAGCCAAAATCAAGCACCACGTGTCATGATCGCCCTTCCAGGTCAGCATTTCCACATCAACACTGTACATTAGTCTGGGTCAACATCGAAGCTTTCGCTAAAAAAGGTATTAATGAACATTTTCTAAGAAAAACGTTGACATTGATCCACTTGTTTAAACCGACAGACTAATAGGAAATCAACAGTATGATGGGACACCTTCGGAGAAAAATAAGATCAGATTTTTTTATTTAATAGGCCAATTAATGCTTTGATAAACACGTGTTATTGTCCCACATGTCGACCAAATAATAGGAGTTTGAAACTATCGATGAACTACAATGTACCTCACTCCTATGTCGCCATCCTTCGATTGCATTTAATCCCGAGCATGATTCAGATCTTGGTGATGGATTGTGCAGGTCGCATTTACCCCCTAAATTCAAGAACTAATGTGACAAGGTAATTATGCTCTATGTTTAAATTGTAAAGACAAATTCGAACACAAGATTTTGTACATAATTATTTCATTCCCGGAGCATTCAAAGGAGCGAGAGAGCGTTTCAAGAGCTCGTAGTCGATTTTCAGAATTCTAAACTAGGTTAAGCTTGTGTGAAGAAGAGTTATCAATCCACTGTATCATTTTGACAGTCGCAATTGTTTATATTGCAGTATCATTTCTGCAAGTCAGTATCTCATTCTGTTATTTTTGTAAGAAAAATGCCTCCAAGGAGGCCAATGACTGGGTTCTCACCGAGAGAACCCAAACTGAACAAAGTAGTTGTCAGTGAAGGATCTTCACCCAATGCTGCTAGACATCTTGATTTCCCCACTAAGGTGGAACCAGTCATCTGCACGTCTACCAAAAGTGTTTTTCCCAGCCTCCTGCATTCGGCGACATAGAGGCAAGTGCTAGATCAAAATTTTTGCTCCCACAGTGGGGAGATTTGTTTAATAGAATCAACCGGGAAGATTACCTAGAGTTTATACAACACAATGACCTAACATTAGAATGCTCGATGACCAAGTATTCCCAAACATCCGACGATCATGCCTGCACATGGTAGCCTGCTGAACCCCGATTTTTCTTTGCACTGAGACCCTGGGGTGGATAATCGACCACACAGATGCAACGAAATGCGTGGTAAATGATGAAAATGTCGGATGTGTTGGATTTTTTCTCCCAATAGAAGTCTAGAAATACTACAAACTCAGAGACCCAGAGGAAAGATTAAATATTGATTTTGTGGTAAAATTTTATGAGTTCCATGACACCAGCAAGTTGATGGCCTCATGGTGGAAAGAAGATAAGAAGTTTACAAATAGGAGAAACAATTGGTATGGTACGACCAATCTCATAGAGCCATGTATTTATCTGATGGATCTGATCTCCCAATTATATGGGGAAAGGGATTGCACCAAGTTTTCGGAATCATGGATTCCCCTAGCATACATTGTGGCAATATATGATAGAAGATTCAACTGGGGAGAAATCATTTCGAAACAACTGAGGACCAATATATTGCAATCCCAGACACCAAAGGATGGAGAAATGACATCTTTTCACATGGCGTCATACTTATTGGATGTGATTTGCGTAAGAAATGTCTTCTCAGGCATGGATTTGAGATGGCATGTTGTGGAGCTACCCATTAATGTCTATTTCAACATTCTATGGGAGAATAGGTACAAGAAATAGTATGCCCTCATATGCGATGAATTTATAGCTCGAGTATATTTCATTATTTTTAAGAAATAATGCCCAAGGCTTGCAACAACAACCAAGAAAATGATTTCAAAAGTAGGCCACTGGTACCTGGAAGAAACCACCGCCTATATCAGAGTGTTTGGGGATACTGGCATGCCAAATTTACTCCCCACTCATGTCCCAAACTGGCTCATTGTGGGAGAAATATGTTATCAAATAATTATGCAAGGCTATAATGCCACTCTAGTAAAGGAAAAAAAAAGAGTGTTCATACCCTATGGATTTCATATAGGGTTTTACATGGTAAAAGATACTCCAAAAGAAAAACAAGAGGGTTTGATCCAGTTGGATTATAGATTCCCCACAAGACAATTTCACAAACATGACCCAAGGGGCCTAGTACCCCAACATGCATCACATGTATCTTCATGTTGGTCGTATGCCCATGATAAGTTTGAAGACAAAATATTTACAGAGGGTGCTTAGGACTGGGAGGAGATGCTCCAGAGAAAGGATAACCCCAATATGATGATATTTAAAGCGATGACAATATATTAGCAGGTTGAAATGATAGAACAGACAGCTCAAGAAGCCCTCAGGGTTAAGGAAGAAAATTGAGTAGTAGAAGCCATAGAGGCACATAAGAGAGGTATGTTGTTTCTAGAATAATCCCATAGAGTCATACAAAGGTTACAAAATGACCCCCAACATAACCCTTTGATAGAAACCTTAAGGGTCATCCTGGTCGACATAATCAATCTTGGAGAAGAGATAAATGGATCATAAACAACTCCACTAGAGGATACCGCTCATACAAAAAACCCAAGCATTATGTCACAATGGGGAAGGTTGTCAATTGTTGCTATAATGAAGCTAAGGTGAACAAGAACATCAAGTGGGAAAAATGTTATTAATGTACTCATACACCTAATTACTATATATGATGATGAGGAACGCTCATGGGTTTCACTCATAACCCCAGTACCAATCATGAAAGAGGGAGAACTAGGGGAAATATCTACTCCAAATCCCAAATATTTGACCTCAATTCCCAAAGAATGCGACAATAAGCCCAGAAGAATTTTGTACATTGA
>JASDQU010380639.1:329-11202 GCA_032191745.1 Picea mariana | reverse complement strand
TTCTTCTTGCCCTTTGTCCAAAGGGCAAGATCCTCATCACCCTGTAATGTTTGTGGTTGTCCAGAAGTCTCTGATATAAGTCTAGTCTCCTCCTGAACGAAATCATCCCTCAATCTCTCCCAAGTGGGCATGATCTCCTTGGCAACAATGCCACAAACAAATGGACCCCATGGTTTGGTAAAGTTGTTTAAGGTTGTCCTCACCATAGAATCTGGGTCCACTACCTCTCCAACAACTCCAAGCTCATCTTTGATCTAGGTGTATCAACCAAGGAAAGAAGTAACCGACTCATCCTAGAGCATACGAATGCCCCTGAGTCGATCATACAGAACCATCTTCCGATTCTGGTTAGAGCTCTCGTAAAGCTTGCATAGAGATGTCCACATCTCAAATGCATAGGTTTTCCCAGTCAAGTGGGGAATGATGTGATCCCGCACTGCATCACATATCATCCTCTTTGCCTTGTTGTTCCTCTTCCTGAACTCTGCTAACAAGATGGGAGCAGTAGTAGGAGGAACAGGAACAACCGCCTGAACTATATCCCATAGTTCGAGGTCCTCCAAGACAAAGACAATCTTGGCCTTCCAAGGAGACCAGTTGCTAGCTCTAGCTAGCCTATCCTCCACACGCATTTGAGATGTTGACATCACTGCCCTTTGCACTCAAATTGATGCTACAACTGTAAAGGAAAATTGCCTCACTCCTGTCAACACAGGTGTGAAAAGAGGCAAACGAACACCGACCTCACTCCTAGTAATATAGGTGTGAAAAGAGGTCGTGAAAAATCAGCCTCACTCCTACCACGTAGGTGTGAAAAGAGACTGACAAAATGTCCACAGACTACTCTACAACTCTCCACAAAATTCTTCCAACAAGCTGCCACTAAACTCTGTCAATGGCTGTCCACAAAATCTGCCCAAAAGATGTCTAAAACAGTCCACCAAGATGTCCAAAACTCAGCAAAAATCAACCACCAAGATGTTGTCCAAAACTCAGCAAAAATCAGCCACCAAGCTCTGATACCATGAAGATTTTCCAGGTCCTAACAAGTTGCCAACTAGGTATGTCTTTGACCTCAAGTTGGCTCTAAGTTTCAACTGTCAAACAAGGGTTTGTTGTTGTTTCATAACAGTAGACTGTTCAATAACTTATGTGTTGTTCTGTTACAGTTACATAGGCCATTTAGGTGCTCTAGCATGTAGTTTTTCTCATAAGATGTTAGCACACGCATACCATAAGCTATGTAACACACCTAGAGATATTTTAGAGCTGAAATAATTTTGTTCTAAACACTAGCATACATGAAAATGAACAAAGTATTTTTGGTCTACATGACCTTGGCTAAACCCCCCCCGCCCCGGAGAAAACCAGTTTGGAATCTGAGTGTATAAATGTGGAGAAAAGAAGGTGGAATACAACAAGTACAATAAACAGATGACCCTGATACAATAGCAGCTTGAACCAAGCTGAAACACAAGTCCAAATGGTAGAGATGCGTCCTAGGATGGTATGCCCTCCTCACAAGTTGCCAAAACCACTGAACTGAAGCTCTTTGCCAATTGGAAGCTCTAACGGAGAAACCCTCCCACAATACTCTGAATCTGTGTTGTAGCTCTCCACTGAAACTATCCTCAAAGCAAACTGACCTCTGCAAGTCCTCCCTGCTAGTTGTGCGCCCTCCTCCTCAAGTGTGCCCTCCTCCTAGCAAGAAATAGCTCCACAAATAACTAAAGGACTAAGCTTTGTGGTTGCCTCCATGAATAGAAGTGCCCAAGCTTTCCTCACTCAATGCATCCAACCTCGTCTCATGCTCCTCTCCCAACTCTCTTGGTGAACATAACAAGGAATAACTGAGCCTCCTTTGCCATATGCACCCTTCTTAAGGAAACATGAGAAAACCTAAAGTATGTGTGGATGAGATCATCTCATCTCATTCCTAATCAATGGTTCAGATCATCTCAAAAGAATCTCAACTCAAAACCCACTTTACTTAAGTTTCCATAGTTTCACTTTATGTCCCTCAATTCACCCACAAAGTGAATTAATTGTCATTTTAGGCTAAAATGACCAAATTTCACTTTTGACTTAAATCTCCTAAGTCAAAGTGAAATTAGACATAAAGTACATCGTACATGGTACAAAGTATTTCCCTCTTGTGTTTAGAGGCTCACAAACACAAGGGGACCACTTTCCAAGGTACCCAAATCTCAACAAAAACCCTAAATGGTGTTTCCTTCTCTTCCATTGACTTTCCATCTTTATTGCATTAATGTAATTACAAAAAGAAGACGAGTAATCTATCTTGCTTTGCCAGCGAGAAGCCAACATCTTGCTAGGGATTAACCCATTAGACATAACTAATATCCCTACGACTAGATCAACAATGATATCTAAATCCTCTTTTGCCGAGATTTTGGTGGACGTCACTACATTAAAGTTGACTTAAAGATCGTGGTCATCCATATGGATGTCATGGATTTTGTTTATAAAGTCATAGGAGACTTTAATAAACAAAGAGGTATGACCTGCTATGGACTATAGTTTTTTAGCTAAATAACTAGTCATAGCATAGGTTGGGGAATCAATGACATCGACTATGAGCAAAAGGGAGACAGTTTGCTTGTGAACCGAGCTTTGACCATATATTCTTATGGTTTGGGGATTTGTAAGCATGAGGCACTTCTTGGTATTAAGGTTGAGGGAGGAATTATTAATGGCTTTGGTTACAATTTTTGTGCTTTGATGATCAGGTTGTGGTTGAAAAGGCAGTAAGTATTGGATGAAAGGAGGCCCATCATTTTAGAATTGTAATCATGAGTGTTCATGATATTGATGGCATTGCCTCTGTCGGGCTTTTAGAATGACAATGTTTGGTTTTCTATGCAGACTATCAAGGCCAATACCAATTAAAGGAGAAAATGAAGTACTAAGAGCAGTCAGTTTAAGAAAAAAAAACAAATAGGCATGTTACCGCTCAAACTCTCGCCAAGGAAAAGTCCCGCCTTGCAAGGAAGAGCCTGGGGCAACAGATAGGCAAGCCGCCACAGTCGCCTCAGCGGCCTTGCCTCTACTCTTCTAGGCTAGGGTGTCTAACCTAAGGAGGGTTTTCCTATGTGGTCAAACTAGGTCCTATCGATATAATGAAGATGGGTGAGAGCAAGGACTTAGGTTTGACTTGGGTTGATTTCTCTAGGGGAATGACTCGAAAATAAGTGAGAGAAGACAATGTTCAATAAATGCTTGGAATATGGCACTTGCTTGCAAGAAAAGTGAACATTCATATCAATGTACCATGCAACATATGTTCCATCCACAAGATTAGATCATTCAATCGAGTAGCATAAGTATGAATGCAAATGATGAAACAGTTCAAGGATTATTATGACAACAGTTTATTAAAGAAATTCACAGCAAACTTTTACCATTGAGAGATTTCCCACATATCATATTGATGCACCATTAACCATCATCATCAGCCAATGTAAAGTGTTCAATGTTAAATTAACTAAATGCTAAAACAAATGCTCTATTCATACATCATATCCATTGGACAGCAGACTTTATAATAAATTAAACGATTTAGGTATGGAGTTGATTTTTAGGTCAGCAACAGTTTAAGCCTATTTGAACCATACATATGTCATGGATTAAATGAAATGCAGCTGATGTAATGAAATGTCAACATTCAGATCCCAATTCTACCTTGCACAAATGTGAATACTGTTTGAACTTGACTGCAGTATAGATCGGCCTCCCAACCAACAAAGATAGGCAATGTCACACAGGTTTTGAAGGGTGTTGGAAGTGGTTTGATATGGCGGTAAGTGTGGCCACTCCAAGGGAAAATAATATCAGCCAACGCTGTCTTGAAATCCAGCAAATGAACCTCAACTTATCCACTGTATACCTCTGCAGAAAATGAAAACTTAAATGAGGACAGACAAGGGTAACGATTTGAAGGGTTAGCAGGTCGTTGGAAAGGATTTGGGATAGATAGACCTGCAACCATGCAACCAAGGTTGTCAGAATGTAGAATGGAGCGGGAGCATCGGGAGAGTCATTTTCCAAAAATCCATGGGAGCGGAGCGTCCCGGGAGCGTCTGTTTTATATATATATATATATATATATATATATATATATATATTGCATTTTTATTCAAAAAAAACGTTCAAAATGCCAATTAGCTGCAGAATATATGAAAACATGCATATTTGTACATTAATAAAGATAGAAATGGCATCCATACAACATCCATGATTAATCATTTGAGCATCAACCATCTGGATTCTAGCAACTACAGACTTACAAACAAACATACAAATTTTTAAGCCATATAATAGAAAGTAAACCATTAACTTATGGAATGAAATAGGTTATCCAACAATTGTCAACAATAACATGACCAAATAGTTCCGAAAGGTCCAAAACAATAAATTGAGCTAGTTGCTAAATACCATGAATCTATCATCTATGACATATAAAGTAGTGAAAAATGAGAAACAACTATTCCTTCCTCCTTCCAGCACCACGAATATTGTGTGGGCCGCCATGTGATGGTAGTGGAACCGAAGAAGGACAAAACTATGTAGGCGGTTGTAGGACTGAAGATGAAGCCTCTACTCCTGGTGATGGAGTCCTGGACATGAGAACCATGGCAGTGGATGGGGGTGGCATCTCACCATGATCGTCATCATCCATAAGAGCATTCTCCAATTTCTCTAAAAACAATACTCCATCCTCCAAGTTATCCTCCTCTGGATTGTTGTCCCAACTCTTCAAGTTTTTATCCATCTTTGCCTCCTCACAGTAATGGGACAACAATTGCAAATTGTAATGAACATAAACCAAGCTCTCTAACCAGTTTACATTCAACTTGTTTCTTTTGACGCTATGGATGAAACTGTAGGTGCTCCAACCCCTCTCTGCAGAAGAAGTGTTCACCACCTGTGAAAGCACCCGTGTTGCCAAACGTTGTAATTGTGGGGTAGCATGCCATGCATGTTCCACCATTCGAGAGAAGTCAAATTCCCTCAATCTCTAATTGCATGGTTGGTCCCAAAGGCACCATTGCTAAGGATGTAGTGGTTCAATTCTTTTTGTACGGTGTCACACTCCTCTTYATTCCCGACCAATTTGTCTAATGTTTTCATATAACCAGCTTGAACCTCTGTATCTTGGTGTGGTCTTTTCTTGGACCCACCACTAGGTGTTGGTGATGAAAGCCATGATACATGCTAGTATTTAGGTGTAAGCAYATGTGCTAAGTCATGTAGTGGAATATTTAGCATTTCCCATTGTTTTTCCACCTCTACATGAATATGATTATACAAGTTGGCATATCTAGGTTGAACAATGTCTTTAATATGCRCAAGCATGCAATCCATCTACTCATACACCTCCCCAATGATTGGTCGATCTGAATCTGCAAACTTGATCATGTGATAAATTGGCTTGGTGAATTGCAAAACATAYYGAACCTGTGTCCAATAATGACTRTCAAGAACAGTCTCCTTCACTGCATTAGCACCATCTCTATCAGTGTTCAATTCATCCCATGCATCACTCATCACCATAGCACCCAAAGCTTGTCTCACCTTCAATAGGTGCCTAAAGGTGAGGTAAACCGTAATAGCTAGCAAATCTAGTTTTTACAATCTTAAATMGYTGCAACCTAGAGTGAGTGCCATWGAAGTAATTGACCCTTGTATGACATGTGACAAATTTGATGAGTTGCTTCCCTCTTATGTACAAGCCACTAATCCATCCACATTCTCTATGCTTGACAATATCATGCATCCAAAGGTTCAAGGTGTGCACCAAACACCCAGACCAAAAGATGTGTGGATGAGCTCGCTCGATGATTTTACCTGCCCCCTTACAGTTTGTTGCATTATCAATGATTACTTGAATCACATTAGAAGGACCAACATCATTAATGATTTTCAATAGAAGCTCTGAAATGTTTTGAGAAGATGCAATGATTGAGGAGGAGTCATGTGTTGCAAGAAACATTGCACTGTTAGCAGAAACACCAAGAATATTGATCAAATGTTGGTTTCTAACATTTGTCCAACAGTCAAATACAATGGATACCCCAAAGTCCCCCCACTCATCTGTAAACCATGTTAGAGCTTTTTGAATTTTTGGTTTTTCCCTATCTAGTAACACAATTCTAGCTTTCTCATAGTTGGGGCTCTTGTATCCTTTGGGGGCTTCATTGATGCCCTTAACAAGATCATGCCAATAGGGGGAGCAAAGCACATTGAATGGGACACCACAAGCATAGAGAAACTGCACCACTTTTGCATCCAACTCATCCCTACCTCCAATATCAAGGAAATCTACTATTGTTCTTCGAGATTCAGAGGCTGCAAAACCATGAGGAGATGAAGATGTGTCGCCGCCAAATTTAGATGATGCATCAGAACGAAGATTTTTTTTTACCATACTTTCTTTGAGCAGCTTCCTCTATCTTTGTGTATTTTTGTCTCTCTTCCTTGGATATCTTAGGGAAAATTGAGATCCCAATGGCCCCCTTATTGTCATCACTCTCACACAGTTATATGAATCGATATAAGGTTTTCCATGATGACAATCATGTTGACATAGAAATTTAGTGATTCCACCACCTCTCCCCCCCTCAAGTTTTGTCACAAATCTCCACAAGGGTGTCAATGAAGCTTTGTCACCTTCATTGCTCTCTTCATCCTCTTCAAACCCTCCCTCATCTTCATCCTCTTCTTCCCTTTGATGCCTAGTCTCCACCAAGACCGTGAGAATCAAAAATGCAATGATAAACCAAAAGACAACCATTTTCCTCAAGTTTTAGATGAACAACCTGCAATAAAATGAGGGAGAAGAAGGCATGGGAAAGAGTACGAGAATAGGAAAAACCATAAACAAACAACCCAAGGAAATGAGGGAGTTGGGGTTTGGGCTTACCTCTTTAACTCTTGAAAGTTGAGATAGATGGATGCCTTTGTTCTCTCCTCCAAGCTCCTCTTTTCTCACACTTCCAAGCTCTCATTTTCTCTCTCCTCCAAGCTCTCCACTCCAAGCTCAAGCAAACAAAGATGAAAGAATGAGGAAAAGAGAGGGGGAGGAGCTCTTTTCTTTTCCCCTTCACTTTCCTCTAAATCCTAAACCTACCCTAGGTCCCCCCTTCCACTCAAAAATTAGAAAAAAAAGGTCAATTTTAGCTTTTGCATAGGAGCATCTGACTTGGGAAAGGGAGAACGCTCCCAGACTCTGGGTGTGTGGCACTCCCAAAAGGGAAGGGAGCATCCTCGGGAGGCCCAGAGTACGCTCTTGATTTTTGGGAGAGTGCTACATAAGCTCTCCCAATAGAAGCGTGCTTCCTAGCCTAGGAGCGGGGCGGGTGGACAGTTCTAGCAACATTGCATGCAACTATGCAACAAAACAGGAAAACAACTATGGAAACAGTCACATGAATTCACCTGCTCACTGGCATACCCTGCAGATTTGACAGTTAGGATAGTAGAGAAAGGACAGCAAAGATGAGGTGTCACTTTGGCTTTGTAAGAGGGTCATTGGACTACTTGTTGCGTCGATTTGGAAGCTAGAATCATAAGGAATAAGGCACACTCCAAACCCTGATCAAGGGAACTGTCACATTGCAAGTTCAAGCTTTCTTCCACATAAGAATTTCAGTGATGGAACAGCAAGAGTAATTCTCCAAGTTATGAGGTTAGGGCTGCAATAAGTAGGTTAGACTTGAAAAAACAATGCAACCTGCCCCTAGGGTTTGATAGGGTGAGGATAGGTAATAAGAGAAACACTTTCAAACCCTCCACTACTAACAAAAGGATGCAAAATGGTTGATCAGCCAACTATAGATCAGGTAAAGATATGCAATGAAGCTCAAAGAAAACAAAGGATAAATTTGTTTTTTTGGTTTTACGGTGGTTGAAGACAAAAGAGAAGATCAATGCCTTGGAAGGCTTATGGGGTCACCACTTCACATCCAAGGGAAGACTAGGGTTCATGACAAAGCGGTCTTATAAAAGAGCACAATTTACTCTTTCATTGTATGAATGTGATGGTGATTTGTCTCATGAATATACCTTTGTGAATGAACACATGTTTGCAAGTTTTATATTCAACACCTTACATGGTAATTCGTTAATGATGATGATTGATGGTGTATTGATGTGATATGTTGCAAGCAAGCTTTATCATCCTAGCATTTACTTCGTAGCAATGTTATCGAAACCAAACCGAAATCGGTGGAACCGGCCAATCCGATCAATTTTGGACCAAAACCAGTCCAAATCATTGACTCGGGTTGGTTTAGGCTAGTTCGGTATCGAACTAACCTAAAGGTACTGAACCGACCGATTCCATACAGCATCGTATGGCGTGACTAGGGACCACCGAAATCCAATTTTTTTTAAAATACAATAAATTAAAAGATGGGTTGCCTAATAACTAACCCTAGGGCCCTGTTAACCCTATTTAAAGAGGTCCCCTCCGCCTCCATTTCACCCACCATAGTAATTAATGGTAAAGGAGAATGTCATTTTTACTTAAATTTTTAACATTACCATTAATTGTTTCAGAATGTTTGAGAGTGGTTCCAACCTCATTGGATTTCATATGGAGAAAGTAGAATTTTAGGTCCCATTTAAAATTTAGCAGACTTAACAGTTTTCATGATTTCAAGATTGGTAGGATTGCAAATTTTCCACTAGATTCTATCATGTATGAGGGTATGGAACTGGCATTTAATCAAGAGCACCGAGCCCTCAAGAGCACCAAGCCCTCTATGTACCTCGATGTTGGTGGCATGATTGTTGAACTCTTCTATCATGATCCTAGTAAAAATGTACCCTTCACTAAAGTAAAATCAATTATTAGGCATGTTAATCTTTTTCTATCTTATTTTAATGCTTAGAGGGTGACTGATGATGAGGATCCTAATATAGGTAATGATTTTGATGATAAGTAGTTATTTGTTGTAGCATGATTTTTTTTGGATTCTAGAGGCCATTTAGAGCCTGCCTCTTTGTTGATGTATTTTGGTTCAAAGATGGATTGCACTCGATGCTATTTTGGTTATATGCAGTGTGCACCCTTATTTGCTATATACATGAGAAACTTTGCATATTTGTGTATAATGGTTTGGATTCAAATGGATGCACATGAATATATATATATATATATATATATATATATATATATATATATATTTCAAAATTTGAACATTTTATGTATTTTTTGGTCGACTGGTTTTTTGGTCTCGTTTTTTTCTGTTCCAATCTGGTTTACATTTTTTGGGTCGACCGGTTCAGTCACCGGTCCGGTTCTGATAACATTGCTTGGCAGAGACCTCTCACTTATCTTGAGAGAAAACAACCTTAGAAAACCTAAGTCTTTGTCCTCACTTGTTCTAATTGCAATGATAGAATATAGGAAAAACCTCCTTAGATTAGAAACCCTAGCCTAGAAGAGTAGAGGCAAGGTTGCTGAGGTGACAAGGCGGGACTTTCCCTTGGTGAGAGTTTGAGCGGTAACAAGGCCATTTGATCAAGAGGCAATGCCATCTGATAAAAGAGACAGCAGCCTACCAAGGAACTTGACCTATTAATATTAATTCAGTTAAATCATCAACTGATTTGCTCAGCTACCGTCCAGCTTAGAATAGCTCAAGCACCTTTCTCCATAGCTTAGATAATGACCACGAGAAATACGCTTTCCTCACTACAGAAAAATAAACAGAAGTTCCCGAAAGATTGCAGAGTCCTATGTCATCTTGACAAACTTCTCTAAATAATTCAGCTTTGAAACAACTAGCCCAAAGCAGCCCCAGAGAGATTTGGAAAAAAATATATGCATACCCATAAGCAGAAGCCCATCTGGACAGCTGATAAAGTTGCACAGTTTCATTGGAGGCATGACAAGCCAAAAGTAGATAATTGCGGGGCTGCACCATCCAGGCAAATCTCATGAACAATCCTGAGTATACACACATTGCTGCAAGTCCGAAAATGGAAGTTATCAGAAAGTTGTAAACACAAAGTATAGCAAATTTATAGATCTTGCCATCAAACCAAAACAGACTTAAAAAATTCAAATGAAAGCTCTATTTTCGATACAAGTGCCACTGCAAATCTAGTAAAATCAGCATATACTATAGTTATGGCATTTACATGGAAGATTTATATTTTGGATGTTGTAAAAAAAGAAAAAAATATTTCCCACAAACAGGCAAAATAAACCATGAATGTTTCAAAAGACCCCCATATGACTGATGCCAGACTCTCCAATAACCATGGATATAGTTGAATTAGTGGGATTAGGATCTTTTGCGGCTTATTACACTCTATCCTGGAACTTGGAAGTACTTTCTAACAAACAAATAATCAGAGCTCACATTTTTCACCAAAGAAAAACATATTTTTTCGATGCATACTGAAACTAAGAAAATCATCCAAATAAGGTTAATTTTTCAGCTATATCACTATTCTACTTCATTTCATAACGTACTACAGCAATATACATGTTTCATTGTTTCTTCCAAATTTCACTTTGAAATGTCCAATAATTACTCTTAATTATTACTTTGTCCACAATAGGTTGTCCTTAGCTAGCTATCTTGAATGCAAGCCCTTTCTAACAAGTGTATCAATGGCATCCCTTTCTAACAAGTGTATCAATCAATGTTGCCAGAACACGGAGCGAAGCGGGAGCGTTTTTAGGAAGCAAAGCGTCGGGAGCATCATTTTCAAAAAATCATCAGGAGCGAAGCGTCCCGGAAGCGTCTATGATATATATATATATATATATATATATATATATATATATATATATATTGCGTTTATATTAAAAAAAACATGCAGAAAGACAAATTAG
>JASDQU010380637.1:0-14587 GCA_032191745.1 Picea mariana | reverse complement strand
TAGCTCTCAAATAGCTTCAACACGTCACCATGACATCCACTAGCTCTCAATTCATCTATACCTCATCATGTGCACCCTTGTGACTTCACAACCAATGCATCCAAGGCCTATGGGTAGTTCTCAAATAACTACATGTCCCCAACACATCCACTACCTTGCAATGCATCTATACCTCGTCATGTGCACCCCTGTGACTTAACAACCAATGCATCAAGGCCTGTGGGTAGTTCTCAAATAACTACATGTCCCCAGGACATCCACTACCCTACAATGCATATATATCTTGTCGCTCCCTTTGAAGAGGGAACATGCCAAGATTGTCCTTGAAGTGCTCGAACTTCGTCCTCAATTGTAGCTTGGTCAAAACGTCCACAACCTGCTCCTTGGTAATCACATATTGGAGTCTCATTTTTACCTTATGCACCATATCTATCATATTTTGATATTTTATCTTGATATGATTCGACCTGTCATGGAATACCGAATTCTCTGACAACTTCATGCAACTTTGGTTGTCACACCAAATGCACGTCACCTCCAGTTTGAGACCAAATAACCTAGATAACAACTTCTAAAGCCACACTGCTTCTCTGCATGATGCACATGCTGCCACATATTTAGCCTCAACCATACTGAGTTCTACAGATGGCTGCTTCTTACTAATCCATGAAATCATACTGGATCCTCAAAGTGAAGCAACAACCTAATGTACTTTTCTGGTTTTCAACATTACTGACCCAATCTGAATATGAATATCCAAGTAGACTGATCTCACTGTATGCAACATACTTGAGCCCATAATACACTGTACCTTTAAGGTACCTCATCATATGTTTTACTGCAATCAGGTGAACACATATGGGGTCAACCATGTACTGACTCAGGGTGTTCACAACAAAACATATATATGGCCGTGTATTCATCAAATACATCAGTGATCCAATCATCTTCCTATATAATGTAGCATCCACAACCTCTGAATTCATGTCATCCAACAACTTCATATTTGATTCCATTGGTGTAGACATCAATTTACAGTCCAACATCCTGAACCCCTTCAGGATATCCACAACATTTTTTTCCTAATTCAGGAAGATCTGATTCTTCCTCTTCCATACCTCTGGACCCAAAAAGTAGTGCATTAAGACAACATCCTTCACATCAAACTCAGAGGCCAACTCCCTCTATCAATGTAAACCTTTCTTTTCCAGTCAACCTCACTAACTACTCCCTCTATGACTCTATGACAATATTTCCATTTTCCAAAGCACACAACATCATGGTAACCACCACATCAACACATTGCAACAAGATTCATGTGATATCAACTACATAGGGGTTTTCACTACTTCTTATGTCCATCTCGATCAATCCTCACCAAAAAGTGCCCTTTCCTATCAATGTTCAGTTCGTCCATAACCACCTTATTCCCTCTATATCCCTTACCCTCATGAGTCTTGTTGTCTCTGAAGTATATTATCCTTACGTGGCCATTTCCATCACCCATAACAATGATTTCGTAACTCAAACCATCATTAGTAACCACAGACTGATGAACATCAATCTACATATTTGTTTGCATAAATGGGGACCACATTAACATTCTCCTTATCGTCCAACTCTATGTACTGAAAATTAAGATTCTTAGGGAAATAACCTGAGCATTTCCATAGTTCACAGGATAAAACCACGGGAAAACCCTCAATCAACTCGGGATCACCTCCCAGAATTCCCTAAAAATGAACCCTATCTTCCATCCAAACCTTTGACGCCATCCAAAGTGAGGGCACCAGACAATTTTCCATCCTCATTGTCTACCACATCAAGTTTACTGCCAGCTATCTTTCTAGCGCACTATTACTGTGTTTGAATCTCCTTCACAATTTGTAACCTTTCACCGCATTCCACAATGACGACTCCCTATTGACTATCCAGGTAGCTCCGCTCTTAACTTGAGGGTGGATTTGCCTCTACGGGTGTACTCTCAATGTTGTTCTCTATCTCACCATGATATAGCCTCTGCCCTTGAGATGCTTGCATATCCGTGCCATCGACTGCTCCCTTCGACCTCTCTATAGATAACATTCGTTGAGTAGCTACTACTTCCTCTCTCTTATTTAATGACTACAATGCCAACCTTTCCTTATCTTAACAATTAGCAAATCAAAGTTATTTTGCCCCCTCTTTCTCTGCATGATAAACATCTTCCTCTTCCTAATATATAAACAAATGTAGGATCTTTAGACTCTCATCTTCCCGGGCTCTCCTGTGAGGGAGTCAAGCCCAATCTTTCTTTGATACCATGTTAATTTTTTTATAAAGAAGATGATATTCATTCGATGAAATTATTACAATGATGAATGTTCCATATATATAGAATATATAGTGACCATCCATGAAAGGATGTGTCCCTTGGATAAATATATTATTACATTAATAATATTACATAAATAATATATTTATTCCTTATATAAATATATTATTACATTAATATATTGTTTAATGATTAATAATCATATTATTAATTATTAATCTAGTAGAATGTATTTCCAATGCTTCCCAAACATCAACATAGTATATGTAGATGATATATTGATAATATGGAACAATGAAAGCTACATTGCATGCATAAATAAAGATTTGAAGAAATGATACAAGAAGACATATTTGGGACATCTTCACTACTATTTGGGCATTGAGGTGATTCAAAATCCAAAGTACATATTCATCTCCCATAAGAAGTACATTGGAGAACTGTTGAACAAGTTTAAAGTAGAGCACATGTCTTCAGAAAAAAGTATTCTGGAATTGCTATATTCTTGTTATAAAATCATTGAAAACATTCATAAAATGATTGATTTAATTAATTTATTGATATATTTTGTAAAGATGATGTTAAGATATAACATGTTATATTTAGGTTGGATATTGATATATGTGGCCATGTTCTTTTTATATTGTGTGAAGGTAATGATTTATTTATGTAGTAAAATATTTGATTTTGTGAATACGATATTAAAGCCCTCAGATGACCCTCTACTTTTGATTAAACCCATTAAGATAATCAAGATAAGGGGGAACCCACCAAAGAAAGGAAAGAATAACTAGCTTATGACCAAATTTCCTTGCACACTTTGCGGCCAATATGGGCATTACACTTATCACTTCCCTGAAATCGCCTAATTTCACAGGTTGATGAACTTAGCAGGTGGTTCAAGTACTAATCACCCAAAATGGAATAATACTACCAAAAATCCACAAACCCCTTTGGGATGAATAGTCTCTTTTGTGCAATTGTAGATGGTGGATAAGTCTTAGGACCCGGTTGGTTAAATAAAATACCTGAGATTCAACAGATCCTCTGTGTTTATTGGGAATCAGAGACGAACTAATGGACAAAATATTTTGTAGAATTGAAATAACTATATGATAAGAGATAGCATTTGTAACATTTGTTCATTTTCCGAAGTAGTCCCAAATAAGGTTCCATCACAGTTGCAAATATAGAATCTTTTTGTTGTTCAAAGGGAATGAATCATTCTTCATAGCACGTACATTGCTTACTTACTCCATTTCTCCAGTTYCGTGCATTTATCATAGACCATATCTCTGGGGATATGTTGTACCGGTCAAAACATCTCAACCACTGTTTCCAGTCATTCTCCTTCATATCTTGTGGTTTCTCGTGATCCAATATTCTTTGTATATCTAATAATTCTTTGATCTTATTCTTGATCAAGGGATATGATGTTTGRGCTTGGGATTTGAATAAATACTTTGAATAGGACCCRTTCATTGCCCTTATCTACCATATCTTGTGAAATACATATGCTTGGGACATGGAGACTACTGGCCTGACATGAAGAATGATGTAGCAGAGTATATAGCCAGGTGTATGGAGTRTCAGAAAGTCAAAGTAGAGCACATGCATCCAACAGGCTTGCTACAACCATTTCCAATACCTGAGTGGAAGTGGGATGCGGTGACTAYAGACTTTATCACAAAGCTTCCTAAGACATCTAAGCAACATGATTCCACCATGGTGGTGGTGGAMAAGTTGAATAAGGCTGCACATTTCATTCCTATAAAGACAACTCATAAGGCAACCAACATAGCAGACATCTACATGAAAGAAGTTACCAGATTGCATGGAGTCCCAAAGGAAATTGTGTCATACATAGATCCCAAGTTCGCATCAAACTTTTGGAAAGGATTTTTAATGGATTTGGGACAAATCTGAACATGAGTACAACTTATCATCCCCAGATAGATGGGAAAAATGAAAAAGTGAATCAGCTAATTGAGGACATGTTGGGGATGTATGTGATGGATCAACCCTCTAAGTGGGAGGATTACTTGCATCTAGTGGAGTTTGCCTACAGTAATGGACATCATGCCTCTCTAAAGATGAGTCCATTTGAGGCATTGTATGGAATAAAGTGCAATACTCCTATCAGTTGGGAAAATCCTGCAGACAGGAAGTCAAGCTCCAAAAGAACAGGAATAAAACCAACTGATCTAATTCAATTCATTAGGGAGGCCTGCTCGTAAGTAAATGAAAGGTAGGTGCTGGTATATGGCTCAAAGATTCTGCATCCCTTAAGGTCTTAGTCCCTTCACTTCATGTCACTTTGTATGATGTTATTCATGAGGAGTAGCGTGTTGATGCTCTTAAGGTATATTTGGAGACTCTGGATGAGAAGCACTATAGAGCCTTAGAGCACATGAAATTTTCTCATAGGCATGTAGCTAGGGCATATAATCAGAAGGTGTAGACTTTTCAATTTATAGTGGGASACACGACAGTGGAGATTCTCAGGTAGGAGATGGGTAATCTACCCATGTAGTATTCAACTTATGAGAAAGGTGTATGGTTTAAAAAGTATGAGGAAGACTTTGCATCAATTTTTCTCAGATTTTTGACCTTGAGAGATGATCCCACACCATTGAATAAAGCATGGATGAGTTTAATCTCGTTTCTAATCCAATGGAATATAATTTGAAACTCACAACAAAATAAGGGAATGAATTTTAGGATGAAACCAAGTACAAATAACTTGTGGGAATTCTTATCTATCTTAATACCACTAGACCAAAAATTTCATTTGCTGTTGGGATTATTTCCAAGTTCATGCAAAAGCCTTGTGAAGGACATTGGTCTGCTACAAAAAGAGTTATAAAATACTTGAAGGTAACTCAAGATTTTGGAATCAGGTACTCTAAGGTGGATGAATTGGAGTGCCAACTTCAAGCTATATTATGAGTCTTTGATCAATAAGTGTCTTTTGAATATCACACAAACAATTAGTTCCAGTAGATTCCATAATAGAGGCAGAATATGTGGGAGCTACAAAAGCAATAAAGGAGATTGTGTGGCTTAGAAAAATACTTGAATATTTGCAGGAGAAACAAGTGAATTATACTCCTCTTTTAGTTGATAATACTTTTTCAATCAAGTTGGCTAAGAATCCCAGATTCCATGATCGAACTGTTGATTTTCCCAAGCAGATTCAACCCTTGGTATGCAATAATACCATGTTGATATTTTACCACTCTACCCAACACCCAACAATTAGCTCAAATAAAATCACTTTATATGCTAAATCACAATTGAGCAATCAACTAAACATGAAACAAAAACATAAACAAGAAAACCAAATCAAGCACAGATTAACACCAATATTTTTGGGTATAAAGCCCTGGAAAAATCCCAGAGGGAAAACCAATCCAATGATGCTTTTATTAAGGTCAAACCAGGGCTCCCGTAATAGGGAAAACAACCCAATGAGAGAATTACACATTGGAAATAAACCTAGAAACTTTTGTTTTGTTGTATGACCTATTCTGGCATGTTTCCCAAGGTATATGAAATTCACCCTCTGGTGATACACATATATATGTAATTCAACCCACTAACTATGAATCACATATCTGTAGAAAAAGTTCATACATAAAGCTCCATACAATCCGACCTCTTCTTGTGGATTATGTTGACTGAAACCCACCTACGACTGCTTCTTCTCTCTCTCCTCCTTGACCTCCATGACCTCTAGATGGAAGTCCTTCTCCACATATCAATATATTGAATCACAATCCTTTGTGATCTAACCCTCTCTGCATCAATAATTGCATGAAATATCTTCACCCAACCTATGAGATCTCCTCACTCATGTGTAAGCAAAATTACTTCTTTGCTTCCATACTCCAACTAGAAAACTTCCTTTGTTTCTATCTCCGATCTTGGCATCTCACCAAATATCCTCAACCTTGGAATCTTACCAAAGATCCCTTGCTATTGGCCTCTCACCAAGAGTCTCTCGATCTTGAAATCTCACCAAGAGTCTCGACAATTTCGACCCCATCAACACACGTGTCTTCCTCCTTCTCTTAGCCTTTATTTTATAATCATGAGTTACAATGTATTTCTAATCACCAATTCTATTACGAGAAAAATATCTCTATGGATAGGGGTAAACCACAACAGATGAAAATGACTGCAGAAATGAACTCTACTCTCAAGTATGCTATATAGACAAATATGCTAGACAGACAAGATAAAATCCCTACCTCATCCAAACGTTCGTTGAAGTCCACCATTGAGCACTTGAACCAAAGAAATATACCCACAACTAGTCCTCAACAACCAAGCAAAGCAAGCATATGGTGATAATATATGATGTTAGCACATTCAATAGCATAATCCATAAACATTCATAACAAATGCGCCCAAGGAATAATAATTCAAATATTTGCAAGATATTAATTGGATGAGAAAATAATATTTCTATTAAGATATAATCAATAGAAGTGAATAAGTTACAGACTTCCGTGTCGTCATGGTTCAGAACTCAACAACTAGTTCTTCCATCTGGGTCCCCATTACTCCACTTCTGGGTTTCTATAATGTATTTCGACCATCACAGATACTCCTCTGACCTCACACATTAGGGGGCATATGTTATAGCAATATTTGCCTCACCCCATGCAATCTTGCACATAAGGCCTTTTTCCATTTCCCTATGCAAACTTGAAGTCCCTTTTTTGCAAATCACAGAGCTAAAAATATAATTTTTCCACATATAAGAACCTTGCCTACTATACATCATGTGTATATGTAGGTTGCACCACTACAACCCTCATACATCGAGAAATGTGCCCAAAATTTAAAAATGGTGTCAGGTTTCCATGTCACGTCACGAGATCAATGATCCTTGGCCTTCCATATACTGGAAACATTTCAATTCGACCCTTCAGTTCCACTTGAAGGCTATAAATGGGCCAAATCCGAGCTATGGAAAAGAGGAGAAAGAATTCAATTTTGAGAGAAAAGTTACTCTGGAGGAATTATTCACTTCACATTGAGTCTGCATCCCTTTATCCTTTAAGTCTGAACACATTGTTCATCCCCCAAGCTCTTCCCTTACTGATTGAGAACTTCATTTTCTCTCTTATATGAGCTTTCCTTTGGTGTAGGATTGAAGTGGTGGAGGCCCAACTGGAAGGAACTTAGTTTCTTGGTTCCGAACCATGTCGACACGAAAGTATGTAACTTATTCACTTCTGCTATTTATATCTTAATAGAACTACTCTTTTCTCTTCCAATTAATATCTTGCAAATATTTGAATTATTCTTCCATATGCGTATTTGTTATGAATGTTGATGGATTATGCTATTGAATGTGCTCACATAATGTATTATCACCATATGCTTGCGTTTCTTGGTTGTTGAGGACTAGTTGCAGGTATATTTCTTTGGTTCAAGTGCTCAATTATGGAATTCATCAAACGTCTGGACAAGGTAGGCCTTTTATTTTGTCTTGCTAGCATATATGTCTATATAGCATACTTGAGAGTAGAGTTGATTTATGCAATCATTTCCGTCTGTTGTGGTTGACCCCTAGCCATAGAGAGATTTTCCTCGTAACAGGTTGATATTACTTATCACACTCTCTTAATATTTAGATTACATGCTGCATGCTATGCATGTTCCTTAAATAACTTAGTTCACTAATAAATACAAATTTTCTTTAATTAATTCTTTTTAACTAAGTAAACTCAAGACTAAAAGATTCTTTGGTGACTTCCACATGGTAGACACATGCCAATGTAGAAGTACTTGTCCAATGATACCACTAACATCAACACGAACTAATCATATCAACACAAAGTATCACCTGATTCGATATCATGTAGAGGAAACAACTATTCACTTGACACATTATTCCACAAATGAGCAAATTGTGGACATCTTCACCAAAGCGCTTGGAAGAGAAAAAAACGAAAAGTTTAGAATGATGCTTTGAATCAAAAACACCCCTTCTATTTCGGGGGGGCGTAGGACTCGTAATCCTTGGGATTGAATTATTGTAACATTATTATAAATATGAAGAGTTGTTGGTGATATGAAGAGTCATCCATTAGGGAAGAACAAAAGTCATTGTTTGTATATTTATTGGGTTTCATGGAGTTATGTTTTCTTCCATACCTAGTCTGACACATTCTTTTCTCTCTCATTGTTAGTTTCTTTGTAACTACATTTAAAACACAAGTATGTAATTGGATCCCACAAATTCAAGTAGACGGATATAAAAAATGGCATCAACCACTATGAGATATTGTCTTAGAGTTCTGTGTATATATCTATATCTATATATTAGATAATGGCATATTGAGTTGGTTCTATTTCATTTATTGGTCCCAATAATGCAAGTCGTTTCCAACAAAAAAAACAATTGATTCTAGTTTATGGGTAATATAACCTTCATAAAATCATTCCCTTATCATGATGCTGTCAGGAAATTCAATTGCTTGAATTTCTTTACATTAAATTGTCAACCAGGGAGCTCATACGCTTGTGAGATGTCAAAAAAATATATGCAGGATTAGTGTTGAGATCAATTCCTACTTCCAAAATTTCCCAACTTATTTTCTCCCTTTCTTTACCCTCTTCTATACTTACTCGGTTTTCCATTTTTCTTTTTTCCCTTCTACTCTCCATTTCTAGTCCTATAGTGAGTCATTTTTTTAGAACGACGGGTTCCCAGGTGGCAGACTTGTGGATCCTCATCTCCATACACACCCTCACATAACGACTCCGACCGACCGCCTCACTGTTCTATACTTAGCTGATTTTTCAATCAAGGGTTCCTGGGTTGGCGGGGTCGACATCTCATACCCCATGTTCCATGATATACATTTTGCATCCAAAAGATCCACAATCTACATTTGCCCCCCCGGACCCCTGCAACTCCTAAGTATCTCATTTCTCCCTTTTTAAATTTGACCGACCGCGTTTCAACACTTAGTCATTTTTCGACCTTCTGCAGTCACGGGTTTGCGGGTTCCTAAGTTCACAAAAGTCTCAAATCCTATATCGCTCCCATCCATCCCCGCCATCTTTGCACTTTTCCCAATACAAATTTAGTATGCTTTAATGCTAACAAATCATCATGTAGGTTCTGTACAGATTGCCATTTATAAGTGAAGGGATCGAGGAGATATCCTATTAAAACACATTAAACTAGGATTTGCGGAAATTTATATTATCCATCTCAAGCATTCATTTTTAAAAATTATCTCGAGCAAAGGAACGTTTCCATCAACTTATGGCAGCAACTTGACAACAATTCTGTGGAGATACATTGAACATTTTTGGGCATGAGGACTAGAACTTTTAGTGGTCCAGAGAATATTACTACTACTCATCCCCTTCTACCCAAACAAAAGTAATCTAAACGTCTGGAATCGCTCATGCGGGATGTGTCCCAAAGGTTTTTGACTGTAAGGATTTCATCTCCTAGTGTGCCTAGATATATATTCCAAGCATGTGACCAAGATGTATTGAAGAAATAAGAACTATTCAACAGGATGAATGAGATAGACCTATCCAGAAGCACCAATGAGGTCCAAGACCCGAAATTGATCCTCAACTTGTTGTTCCTAACCAAGAAAGTCTTTGATGAAAATGTTGATATCTTTAAAGGGTTGTCATTTGAATTTTTTTCTGGCATTCTTGAGTATAATGAAGATGACGTGGACAACTGGCTAGTGGATTATTTAGTAAAAAATCAAGATATTGAAGAAGATTTGCGTAATATTTCTATTGATCTAAGGGACTTGGAGGGAAATGTATTCAATATAAAAATTAGACATGAAATCAATGTGTCACCAATGAGAAGATACATTGAAGAGTAGTTTAAAAAGGCTATCGACAAACTGACCAATGAAGGGAAAAAAGCAGTTGAGACGGTTCTTGTAACCGTCGATGAAAGCAATAAAAGGACATCAACAAGCAAGTAAGAGAGTAGAGATACCATCATAGTAAGTTCATACTGATCACATATTTGTTTATTTATCAAGTCCTTCATCCAATTACTCCACCTCTTTAAATATAAAGGTTTAACCAAAGACCAATAATTTCCTTTTTCTTCTTACCATGTCGTGTTGTCTTCCGCCACTCACTTTCTTCCTTCTACAAACTTCATTCTTATACATATTTTCTTTATGATCCATGGGAGCCCCAATCCAAGTCTTTATGACAAACACATTTAAATTTCAAAGAATATGTAATAAACCATATATTGTTTAGAAATTTCAAGAGAGCTATTTTGGGAGAAATCTTGACTGTACTTTGTAACCCAGTTTTCTAAACATAAAGTATTTGAGGTCAATATATAATTGTCTTTATTTGAGCTGCCCATGTATTACTTTATCAAAGTTCTCTTATGCATGTAGATCATTTTCTTTTATTTTTATGTGATCAGACATCTTTAGCCCAACTATGAGGGATGTGAGGAAAGTTTGTTTATTTACTTTAAATGTATGAATGTGTGTGGTTCTTGGTCCATTCTCATGAACTTTCTTTAAAAGAAAATAAGACATTTTCCATTTTTGCATCTTTACTTTTTCTTTGATTACCTCGATGGATTTCTATAAAAGTTCCACATTCTAAGGACCTAGAGTCCCATGAAAATCATAACAGAGGAGTAACACATCAATAAAAATGTAGGAGGATTTGTATCCTCGTGAGGTTGTCATTTCAGTCCTAACATATTCAAGCGTCAAAATTTTTTGCAACCATATTGGGGACATGAACTAAAAATTCAGAACCTGAACCAACGTTTGTGAATAAATATATGACTTTACCTCAGGGCAATCATCCCCATTTAGAAATTGGATTGAATAATCAATGAAGCATTTTACACCAGTTGTCAATCTAGTAATAACAATAGCCCAAACTCGAGAAGAGTTAGAAGGGTTCTGGAAGATCTTAGTCCAAGAAGAAGAAAGATAAATCCTCCGAAGACAGAGGAGAGAAGAATGACAAGATCAAAGAAATCAAAGGCTAGAGAAGCACAAGAACAAGGTAGAGATTGAAGCTGGATGAATACAAGGGACCCATTACCAGAAGTAAAAGTAAGAACATCTCTATTCTTAGAAGTGAAAATTCTATCTCTGAAGTCTCCCCAGACATGGCAATGAGAGACGAACAACCCCGAGATGAGCATCATGAGGAGAGACAAGGAGGTGGAAGAAAACCCACAAGAAATCAAGGAATCCCAGGGTTTAGAAATATAAGGAGGGTAAGAGATTCCCCTCTTAATATCATAGGTGAGAAACATGAGATCCCTATTCTGAGGGTAAGAGATTCCCCTCTTAATCTCATAGGTGAGAAACACGAGATCCCTATTCTCCCTAAGGGAACCTTAAAGAAATTTTCTAGAGATGGAAAAATCAATGCAAAGAGGCATCTGCACTTATTCCTTGATGTATGTGACTTTCACTGTGTTGAATATGATGATGTCATGGTAAGGTAGTTTCTACAAACCTTATCAGAAAGAGCTTATGAATGGTATACCATCTTTCCCAACAGAGCCATTCACTCATTCAATGACCTTGAAGATATGTTCCTAACTATTTTTTCCCCTTCAATTTATTACCATACCCTCCCTCACCAACTTCACCCAGATTGAGTTAAGGAAGAATGAAAGGATACGAGATTTTAATCTCAGGTTTAATAAAACCTTGAGTACAATTCCATGAGATAAAATACCAAATGAACCGGTCATTCTCGGTTTTTATAAGAATGCAATGCCCCCAAATGTAAAGTATGCCATCAGAACATCCCAAATAGATACTGTTGATTAAGGTTGGTTGTCATTGATGTCAACCCTTGAAGAAAGCCCCGTAGCACAAAGGTTTGGGTAATGGACCCAATATTGTTTGATGTAAATATGACTCATTATTGTTTTTTCATGGTTGATAAGAAGTAAATATGGATGAACTCCAAAGTGGTCCCCTTATGTTGAAATCCCTCACGGGAAGACGCTTTGCAGAGTAAGAGAACCCATGATTAATTGTGGAATAATGAGATGAAGGTTAGTGAATTTGTTAGGAAAACTATCCTAGATGGATATTTCTTGTCATTCCATTTATGGTGGTATGTAGAACATCACATAACTCCTTATGGTTAGAGCGTTATGACCATGTGAAGTTGGAGAACCTAGGTTTGGGTAATGGACCCAAGTTTTTTTGATGGATAATGGTATTATTTTTTCTATAATTGAAGGTAATACTATTCTAGATGGATATTACATGTCATTCCGTTTCTGGTGGTATGTGGAATGTCACATAACTCCTCACGGTTTGAGAGTTATGGCCTTACGAAGTTGGAGGACCCTCATATGTCATTTAGGAGCCCCAAAAGGTCAAAGTAGTCAAAGTGGTTTTAGAGATTTTNTGAATACAAAATAAATTATTTCAATAATAAATTTAATGGAGAAATTAGAAGTGGGTTAACCCTAAAATAAGGAAAGTGGGCCAAGTGACCTAGAAGATGTTTTTAAGGAAGCTACTTGGAGAGTATAAATAAGAGGAAAGGATATCTCATTTTAATTACACTTGAGAATATTGAATATCTATAGGTGTCTATGACAATCAAGGATATCTAAGCCAAATTTCTGAGGGAAGGTGAAGAAAAGAAGGCCGAAATGCAAGGAAGGATAAATTCTTTTGATGGTTCTTTCTAAGGTATGTTATTTATAGGTCATCTCACCATTTTCCTTATAAACATTTTTCTATAATGATTCAGACCATTAAATTCCTATGCCATTGAGAAAACATAACCAAGTATCTATGGTAACAAATTCATCTTGTGGGTTTCTTTATTTTGGGAGTTACTCTCCGTGGAAAATATGGTTTGTGGCTAGTCCTGAAACTAGTCAAAAATAGGTGTTTCAGGTAAAAACGTGATAACTTCTTCATAATAGATACAAATTCAATGAGACAAAATGTGTTGGTTAGGGTAAGGTATTTAGTATGATTTTTAATAGTTTCATATCTATTCAATGAAAATTTCATGCGGGGCACGCTCTACAAGGCCGCTCTCTAGAATAAGCCAGAATTCAGCAAGGTATGCCATTTTTTCTATAACTCATTTTCTGAGAGGTTCCAAGTAGTGAAACCTGGAGGAATTGCATAAAACACACTTAGGAACATTGTGTATCAGTTCTGTATATTTATACATTACAGGTTCAAAGTTATGATTACTTCAAGTTAGGGTTTTTGACTAATCCAAAACTAGGCATGTGACACTAAACAAATGTTTGATGAAAATGCTAGTCTCTTGTTGTTAAAGTCAAGGAAGGTTCGAAGGAATGTGATCATATACACTAGGTCTATTACAGAGATACAAATCAGATTTGGATGATGAATTTGATGAGGGCTTTTGGTTGAGGTGCATGTTGAGTACATGGTTGAGACAAGTAGTTGATGAGTTGGCACATACATGAGGTGTATAGTTGATGATGTTGCTACATATTGATGAGTAATAGTTGAAGAGTAGTTGACACATGATTGGTACATACTTGGTACATGGTTGGATGCACTTGTTTATGGTACAGATTGATTATAGGCTGTTTGGTACAAGTTGGTGCATGGTTGATGCACTTGTTTATGGTACAGGTTGATTACAGGTTGAGGTATAGGTTGATGCATGGTTCAGATTTATTGGTAGAGTTTTACAACGGTATATCTCACAGTGATAGTGTGACAATGGTTCCAAAATTCTACTTCTACTTCAGGGTGGAAGGACGGGGCAAGGACAGGTGGTTGTAGCCACCTTCCGGTTGTAGTCAAATAACATAGGGGGTTGTAGCCTCCTTCTGGTTATAGCCAGAGAATTAGGGAGTTGGAGCTTCCCTTAGGTTGTAGCTTGAGAAGCTAGGGGGTTGAAGCCTCCTTCTAGTTGCAGCTAGAAAACAAAGGAAGGTTGTGCTTCTAATGAATGTAATTCTTCAAGACATATAAGAAAAAGCATTCCGTGGTTTTCTCCCGATTTGGGTTTCCACGTAAAACACTGGTGTACTATGTATGTGTGTGTTTGTTTATTTCTTACTGCTCACTATTGGATAATAATTCCACATTGATATAACATTTGAAGAAAAAATATTATAATTACACTATTACTGATTCACCCTCCCTTTCAGTAATCTAACAATTGGTATCAGAGTAGGTTCCTTCAGAAATCAATTTAACCACTAAAAGGTAGATCATGGATAGTAACAACTCCTATAAAAATGGAATACCA